>PPHD01001201.1:0-13804 GCA_002909625.1 Bambusicola thoracicus | reverse complement strand
TAAAAAAAAAAAAAAAAAAAGCAACATTAACATTAGCCAACATAGGCGGCTGGACTTGATGACCCTTAGAGTGCCTTCCAACCCCTATGATTCTGTGATTAACTGGTGTATTTCAACAGTTTTGTCTAAAACCTATTAACAGTGTGCTGTGAATCCCAGCACATCTCACATGTTTACAAAAGCAGGTTGATCATCACTTGTTGCTCTGTTGTTTAATTAATTTATCAAATAATTAATGAAGTACTCTGCAGGTGTATCGAAGATATACTGACAGGTGAATCACTCAGGCAACTACACCTCTTCGAGACAACACAGATTGCAGACAGCAAAACAGAGTCTGTGTGAGACATGCACAGAGAGTGATTGGTTATGTGATCAAAATTTGGACAGAATTAAAAGGACAATGAAGGAAAACCTGAAGTCTGATCAACACTGGAAAATCCTCCAGAACCTTTCTCTTTGCAAGAAAGTCTCCTTTAGAAGAGTGGTGTGACACTGATCCTCTGTTTTAGCCAACAGCAGAAAGTAGGAAAATAATAAAATGCAAAATACCAAATGAAAAAGCATGCCTGGAGCAGAATACTTATCATTGAAATGGAGATGTGTCATCCATAAAATCCATCATGAGCATTAAAACCACTATCAGTGTTATGTGACAGGAGCTCTGATATGAGTTGATGGGTAGCAATATAGCACATAAGATAGGTTATTACGGTCAAGGCAAGCAGTTGTAATCTTTAATACTGATGCAGATATTACTGCCAGGGTTACAAAGTTAAACTAGGTTTTCAGACAGGACAAATCATATCCATTGCTCCCCTTGCTACTTTCCACCCTGTTTACCTCTCCACTGCTTCTACTCTGTGTTCGGGTTCATGAGAGCTTTCTTCCAAACTGTATTACACAGGCATGAGAAGACCTTTCCATGTCATCTGTGTTAAAACAGTGTCCTGAAGAAGTGTCTGCCAGGTCATCCCCGTGAACAAACATTGCATATACTTTCTAAGACAACAGAGCTTGTTTCAAAGCCACACATGCTGCTCCATTTCCTAAGCTGTGGAGCGTGGACTCCCTCTAGCCTTTCTCTTGTTCTTTGCAGCATTAATGCATTCAGTTTCTCTGAATTTTCATATCTTGCATGGTTTGCTTTCCAGCCTGCATCATGCTGACCCCTTTGCTGGCTTTAGGCATCATCCTGTGAGAAGTGGGTTTCCAGGTCAACACACAGCTCTTGCTGGCAATCAAAAGACTTTAGAGAGAAGATACAGTATTACTCTCTCTCTCTCTCTTTTTTTTTTTTTTTTTTTTTTTTTTTTTTTGTGAATTACTCCCTCAAGGCCTGGGTCTGGCCAACTCATGCGCACTCACCATGGCACATTAACGGGACGGGCAGCCCATCATCTCATCCTTTGTGAATGCTGAAGGCATTACGCACAGCTGAGCATCTCCAAACAGCTGAGCCTTTTGGTTAGAAGAGATGTACCATGCTAGCTCAATTCTAAGCTCAATTAACTTGTAAAAATACAAGAACAGCTCCCATGACTGCCTGGGGGGCAGAGGCTTGTGGCTTGGACAAGGTGCAGAGCAGAGGCAGAGAGTGGACCGGACTCTAATCTCCTTCTTCCTTAGTAGGAATAGGTTAGCAGAAGTAGACTATGGGATTCTGTGGGAAAAAAGCACAGCCCTTCAGGGAAGAGTGTCATCCATGGACATGCGATGACACAGTTTACCTCCCAAACATCACTTGATAACCTCAGTGAGCTGGCGTGCACTAAATTGCAATCTCTGCTTACAGTGTTGGTGCCTGAGATGAGCAAAACATGGACAATTCATAGAATCATAGGATAATTTGAGTTGGAAGGGATCTTTAAAGGTCATCTAGCCCAACCTCCTGCAATGAACAGGGACACCCACCGCTTCATCAGGTTGCTCAGCACCCTGTCCAGCCTGACTTTGAGTGTCTCCAGGAATGGTTCATCCACCAGATCTCTGGGCAACCTGTGACAGTGCTTCACCACCCTTATTGTAAAAAACACTTTTTATATACAATCTAAATCTCCCCTGTTTTAGTTTAGTTTGAAATCATTTGCCTTTTGGAAATGGTTTCCACGTACAGAATCAGTCTCAAGTGCTGTGGTCACACAACTGAGCAAACAAAAGAGATACCCTGGGACACTGATGATACACTTGGCTTAGCCTGGGAGAGTGTTATTTATTGACATCAGTATTCAGTTTTGACATAGCAGATGCCTCCAGTAGAAATTAAAATGCAGTTTTGGAAAGGTGGGCCTAACACTCAGTGCCTGGGTGCTTCAGACTGAGCTATGGAGTGTTCAGTTTTAGTCCTTTCAAGCAGCTGGGTTTGCAGGGAGTCTCATTCCTTGCAACAAATAGATGAGCAGGAGAGATGCTTCTGGTGGTCAACACCTTTAACTAGGACACTTACATACTTATGTAAATTTGAACTGAGATATTTAATTTTAAGAACACAAGCCTGAACATTTTGTCCAAAATATTCAAACTCAGAAGCTGTCTTTTTAGAACATTTAGTTCTTTTTTCTTCTTTTTTTTTTTTTTTTATTTTTTTTTCCAGGAGCTTCATTTTCAAACAAATGTGCAAGCATTTATCTTTGAAACTGTTGTATGTGCAAATTTAAAAATACAGTCCTTGCATGTTGCTTATGCAACATCCTGTGCCCATGTTGCCATGGTTAGTATGCTTTGGTGGGGGTTGTGGTAGCGAGTCACATATGGTATTCTCGCAGAGCTGTGCACAAGATTTGCCTAATGTATTACAAGCCAGCATGAAAATCCTTTAACTAATGGATGTACTGAATATCACAGAATCATAGAGTTATGAAATCGCCAAGGTTGGAAAAGACTTCCAAGATCATCTAGTCCAGCCGTCCACCTGTCTATCATCAGTATTTCCCCACTAAACCATGTCCCTTACTATAACATCTAAATGTTTCTTGAACACCTCCAGGGATGATGACTCCACCACATCCCTGGGCAGCCTGTTACAGTGCCTGACCACTATTCTGGAGAATAATTTTTTTCCTTATATCCAACTTGAACCTCCTCTGACACAACTTGAAGCCATTCCCTCCTGTCTTATCACTAGTTACATGGGAGAAGAGCCCAAGCCCAACCTCAACACAGTCTCTTTTCAGGGGGTTGTAGGGAGAAACAATGTCTCTCCCAAGCCTCCTCTTCTCCAGACCATATGCAACTGCTTAGACTCAATTGTGGCTGTTACAGGATAAATTCCTAATTAGTTCTTTTAAACTTGTCTCCTGCTCCTAGCACTGATAACAGAGAGACCAAAGCTAAATGGCTCTGTGCAAAAGAAAACAGAGCTCTTGTAATGGTGTGGAGATATTGTATCATAGCACATATATTTTACAAGGTGATACACAAGAAAGTCACGGTAGGCATCTTTTATTTTTGGAGTTGTATAAAAGTTAATGGTGTGGTAAAGAAACTACGTGGCTCAGAAATCATGGCCAGAACATACACATGCTACTCCTATGGGTGTTACTTATTTATGTTTCTTGTGTTTTCTTTGTTCTGTACAAAGATCTGATGAGTGTGGGCTGAATTAAGGCATGGCAGCTCTGATTTTACTGAAGAATGGGTGCTTAAACATTGCCTCACTTGAATATCCTTTACACAAAGCAGTGCATGTACATCACTTTTTAAAAATATATATATTTTAACTGCAAAATAAGTAAACAAATTAAATAATAGAAATGTAATTCAGTTGTGAAAAATACCTCCCAAGGAAGATCTAATGCATCAAGGTACTTCTAAATTATGGAGGAAAAAACATATTAATGAAAATGTAAAATTCATTCCTTTCCTGATAAGGCTGCAGAAGGGCGAGTATTGAACGGTATCATATATAATTAAAACTATGGCTTTAGTTACAAAGGACCCCATGGCAGCAATGGTTGAGAAACTGCGCTCTGTGTGAAACTAAGCACAATTAAAATCCCATTAGCTTTAGAAAATGCTACCAATAGTAATTCTGCATAGTTATTTCAGAAACAGTGTAAAATGTGTCTTAAAACTTCACTGTGGAAATTTGATCCATACTGTGGGTATGAGACATGTGACTCATTCCCATGTGAGAAAAGTGACAGAAACACAATCCCCACTGGAAACTCTTTTATTTAATAAAAGTATCATTAGCTCAGTGAGAACCAAAAGCACTAGAAAATGTACAGTGCTTTAAGGTACTGAATGTCATTTCCATGTTTCCTGTAGCTCTGATTATAGAATCACGGAGTCAATTGTAGAATCACAGAATGGCTTGGGTTGGAAGAGGCCTCAAAGATCATCTACGACTGTTGTTTCCATACATCCCATAGATTTGATGATGATTCTACAACACACAACTTGAGCAAATTAAGGTGTGGTGATTTTGTTTGACTAAAGTTCAGGTATCTAAAGAGAGATATTTCAATGTAATTCTGTGTTTGCACAGAATTTACTGCATGATAATTGGAAAAAATGAGAGGAGAGAATCCTACTCAAACTATAAGAGAGCAAAAATGAGAAATTCTTGCTACGTTGAAAATAGAAAGGAATTTCAAGAAATGAAGTCACAGAATATGTGGATAAATAGTCACAGCCTTTGCCTGGGATGAGCAGCTGCAAGATGTGAAGGTTTTTCAAGAGTAGTTGAGGTTCCCTTACCTCCCTAGTTGGAATTGTGGCTGATGGATACATCAGCTGTTGTAACAGCCTAAGGGAGATGCTCCCGCAGCACACTTTCTCTGAGTGCCCATAAACACATCAGTTTTGATAAAAGAGGCATGCCTAGAAAAGTCTTCAATCTATTGCCAAAAGTTTTATGTAGAACAGCCTTCCCTGGTATCCACTGTGCATGCTCATAAATCACATGTACTATAACAGCAATCATAAAATGGTTATGGCAGGAGCAAGTTAGGAAATAAATGGATGTCCAGAGTTCAGAGAGAATCAGCAGGAAAATTCCGACCAGAGATACATTTTATTTCTCTTCTTTTAGAGCATTTAATGTATAATACTTTTTAATGTTTGCTCCCTATGTGAGTGTTAAAAATGGTAAATGGTGACTATGACTCCACAAAATTTTATATTATTATGTCATATTTCTTAAGCTATGTAAAAAGCATTGACTTGTGTTTTAAATTTATGGCATACCTGATGTAGAAGTAGAAACTGGAAACTAGAAATACTGTCTCTGAGAATATGGAATTGAAACATAGAAGTAGAATTCCAGCTTGGAAAAAAAAAAAGATCACATAGAGTTTTGCCAGACCTCACTGATAGCTTCAAACTTTGGCTAGGAAGTCCTTTTGCAGTCTTCATTTGGGAGCATCGTTCTACTGGTGCTCCCAGAAGAAGTTTGATGTGCGAGAACAGTGACTCTGATCAACATGAAATCTGAGCTTAGATTTTTATTTCAGCACTGAAGAATTTTAAAGTTGATTTAGTGGCGAAGATGTTAAATTTATGCAGCAGTGCCCACATGCAGGCTATTTATTTAGATGACAGTGATACAAAAATTATAGCAAATGGACCTAAATCTGTAAGAGGATACATTCTTTTGTTCCTATGGGGGTACTAGGAAAAGTGGTCTCCATCAAGCCTTCTCTTCTCCAAGCTAAACAAGCCCAGCTCCCTCAACCTTTCTTATAGAAGTACTCCAGTCCCCTGATCATCTCCATACCCCTCCTCTGGACCCACTCCATCAGCTCCACATCCTTCCTGTGCTGTGGGCCCCAGGCTCAGACACAGTACTCCAGATGGGTGAAATCCAAGTGTTTAACATATGCAGCAAAGGATAAGGACAATGCACTTGCTGAGGAAAAATATTTATTAGCCTAGGTGGAGTGCAGCATTAATCTGTGTATAATGCTGCCTTGTAAAGATGTTGTATGTGTGTGCAACAGCCAGAGATATGAACTGGGAGTGGGGGTGTGCAGCAGAGGGGATCAGCCTGCCGATGAAATGCTGCTGATGCCAAGAGGTGCACAGAGCTGTTCTAGAAGAGTGAGTGGGAGGAGGAGGTAGGGTACAGCAGACTGGGAACAATCAGACCACAGCTGAAACGCTTGGTAATTAACAAACAGGCTGGAGAAAACTTTGTTTTTCCTTTCATCTGCTTTTGAAACTTTTAAAATCAGATTAAGCTGGCAGCATGTTTCAGCAAAGTTTTCTTAAGGGATTGTCTGCACAGAGCTGGAGGAGCCTGCTGTTGCCCTTTGCATCTAATGATTACACAGGCTATAAGATGCAAAAAACAGCTAGTTTGAACTGTCATCATTGTGCATAGAATACAGTGATCTGATTTATTTCATTATCACAAGCTTATTAAATTGTTAAAAATTAAGTCTGAGTTTCACAGCTTTTCCTCTGTTGAGTGTATTTTTTTTTTTTCATTTTTCAAAGCTGAATATAATTTTATTTCTAGTTTCTCCAGGCTTCTTTTCATTATATCTTACATTATGAATATTTATAGCCACTTACAAAGTCTAATTTTATTTATATGCTTTAAATGTCACTTCCAGGTATAATTAACAAAGGGATTTAGCTGGTCTGAACTCCATTGCCACCCAGTTTTACTTCACTAACCTTCTGCAAAAATCTTGCACATTGCCCCTTATCTTTGTGTTACATAGGAAACGAAATGGCTTATTTAGTTTATATACTGCAGCACTCATGTTGCACAGTAGTTCACATGCATTTCCCTATGAAACCCAAGTGTTAGAATGACCCTTAGCCTTATTCTGACACAAGAGGGCTACATGCAAACACAGTAAGTGTCCCTCCTATAGTCCAGAGGTAAGAAAAAAACAAACAAACAAACAAACAAAAAACCGTAATAATTCTTATTCATGAGGGAAATACTAAAACTAGAATTTTAATATTTCAAGTTTGATATTAGGAAAAAAAATTCTTCTCTAAAACGGTGGTGAGACATTGGAACAGGATGCCCAGAGAGGTGGTAGAGTCACCATCCCTGGATGTGCTCAAGAAACATGCAAATGTAGCACTAAGGTACATGGTTAGTGGGTATGGTGAGGATGGGCTGATGATTGGACTTCTGACAGTGGTCTTTCCAAACCTCAATGATTATCTGATTCTATGATTCTAAACAAGTGGAATGGAGATAGCCCAAGGAGAAGATCCTGCCGAGGTTCACTGCCAGGGCAGTGAAAGGGCTGCAAACAGCAAAGTAATGGATAAGGGACATTTGGAAGGTAGAAAATGAGAAAAGAAGGGAGAAATAAATGGGAGAGTCGTTGAAAAGCACTGAGCAGCAGTGATAAATGTAGCGAGGAGCAAAACTTTTGCCTCCTCATAAAAACTTTATATCAGCATTTTGGATACAATAAACTAGAATTTACAACTCCCTTAGAAATGACATATGCTCCCACTGGGAGCTGCACAGAAAGCCCCAGATAGTTTATTCCAAGAGCATAAATGAGCTTTATCAATGGACAGCAGCAGGAGAGCCTGTGCTATGAACAGAAAAACTGTGCTTTGTGTACACTGTCCCACGCTGTGTGCACTGTGGTGTCCATTCTCCAAGTGACAATGCCTAGGTTATGTATTTAGGTATCTAAAATTGGTTTCCTCTGTTCAAAGATATTATTTAAAGTTTATTATTTAATGTACATACGTATATATATGTATTGCTTCCTCTTGTCTTCATTGGTTTTCCCTGTACTTGTTCAGGCTGCCAGTGATGGGAAAGGACCTGGGTGTTCTGGTGGACAACAGGGTGGCTGTAAGCCAGGAGTGTGCCCTTGTGACAAGGAAGGCCAATGGTGTCCTGGGGTGCATTAAAAAGAGTGTGGCCAGCAGGATGAGGGAGCTGATCCCCCACTGCTCTGCTCTGGTGAGGCCATATCTGGAGTACTGTGTCCAGTTCTGGGCTCCTCAGTTCAAGAAAGACAGGGAACTGCTGGAGAGACTGCAGCAGAGGGCCACAAAGATGGTGAGGGGCCTGGACCATCTCCCCTGGGAAGAAAGGCTGAGAGACCTGAGTCTGTTCAGCCTGGGGAAGAGGAGATTGGGAGGGGATCTTATCAGTGCTTATAACTATCTAGAGGGAAAATGGCTTGGGCCGGGATCTTTTCTGTGGTGTCTAGTAACTGAGCAAGGGATAATGGTCACAAAATGGAACATGGGAAGTTCAGTAATAACATGAGAAAAAACCCTTTACTGTGAGGGTGACAGAGCACTGGAACAGGCTGTCCAGAGAGGCTGAGGAGTCTCCTTCTGTGGAGATACTCAAAACCTGCCTGGCTGCTTTCCAGTGCAACTTTCTGTCAGAAATCTGCTTTAGCAAGGGGATGGGCTCAATGACCCCAGGGATCCTTCCAACCCCTGTGATTCTTTGATTCTATGAAAACTCTCTGAAGCAAATGGGACCTCTCACCACTCGTGTCTCTTCTGTGAAGCCATAAACTCCGGCCTAGTGTTCAGTGCCAGAGGAGACTCTCACCCTTTTTAACACCAGTCCTAGCACCACTGAAAATTAACCTCTGGAAGTTGAGTTTGGTGCCAAACTCTGGAGCTTAGCATTAGGGAGATGAACTTACTGTCAGTGAAGGTGTTAAGTCCAAAGTCCTTTCAGATGACACACAGTGTTTTGTCTAGATGGAAAAGGTGAGAAGAAAAAAGCACATTAGGAGTGAAGAGTGAAGGCAATAGATAGGACTAGCTGGCACTTTGCAGAAATAAGAATTCAAGTCTTTGTACCGATCATTTTAGCAAAATTGCTGAGTTCCCATTAGTGCAAAATGAGGTCTAAGTACTCTGTATATCTGCAGTGCATTTCTCTTTCTGTACCAAAATCACCTGCGTATTGTTAAAAGTCTGATCTTTCCAAATGCAGAAGGGTCTGGTCTCAGCAAGTGCAAGTGATCTCACAAGAAACCAGTCTCTCGCTGCTGGCCCTTTTGCAAGGAACAAATAACTGTCTGTGGTGCCTTGTCACTGGCAAAGCAGTTTGGAATATTAAATTCTTTGTAAACAACTGCCATTTGTTTCTCCTAGCCCTTTATTCTTTAGATGTTAAAATACTTCCCTTTAATATTCATTCAATTTTCATAGAAGTATGCAGTGCACTTACTGAAGAAACACATGACATTCTTCTATATTTTTCCTTTTCATCTTCTTTTCATTCATTTTAGAAATGTCAGCAAAGGAAGCACTTAGATCAATACATTTTCTGTAACATAAGAATAATGTATTTCTAATAACAAACACAATGATTATTGCAACTATTGAAATGAAATCCTGAGTGGCGTCCTATTTGGTACACTTATCAGTGCTTTAATAAGCTCTTATTTCAATGTGAGGACTACTTATAACTCCTTTTTATTTATTTATTTATTTATTTTTAAATTCCATTTTAGATCACACATTTTCATGTAGAACAGTGTAAATAATTGACTTTCTAACTTTGCTGGCCAATGAAAGCAAGGCAAATGATGATTTAAGGGGAAAAAATAGTTTGTGTGTGAACTAAAACATATCAAACCACTCTGGTGCTGTTTTGCATTTTAGTTTTGCTGCTGAAGTGCATAATTTTCAGAACAAAAAACTTTTTCCAGTCGTTTAAAATAAAATATTTGTGATTTTATTTATTTATTTATTTATTTAAATATTCTTGGGTCAAAGTTTGATTTATAATTCAACCTTAAACTCTTATAATAGAATCACAAAATCATTTGAGTTAGAGGGGACCCTTAAAGGTCATCTAGTCCAACTCCCTGCAATGAACAGGGACATCTACAGCTCCATTAGGCGCACAGAGCGCCATCCAGCCTGACCTTGGTTGTCTCCAGGGATAGACATCCATCACAACCTGTTCCAGTGTCTCACCACCCTTATTCTAAAAAGCTTTTTCCTTATATCCAGTGCAGATCTTCCCTGTTTTAGTTTGAAACCATTTCCCACTGTTCTATCAAACAGGCTCTATGCTTACAAACATGATACATAGAAACAGCAACAGGATATGAGGAAGTGCTATTCAAGTTATCCACCAGGGTTTGTGACTGAGGTAATATATTCCTTGGTAGTAATTCCTCTGTAGCATACACAGTGCACAGACTCAGTTTTACTATTTATTTCCCACTTCACAGACTTAGTGATGTTCTCCTGAAACTCCACTTTGTGTTGGTTTTTTTGACCCTCACATTTAAGGGAGGTAGAGATGAAAGATATAAAAAAAACCCATTGCACTAATTTCCTAGAAATATCCAACTCAGGGGGATTCAGCCCCTGCCTGCCTCTCTCTTGTCAAGGCACATTAACCCACACAGAGATTCAAGCTGTCATTTTGGTTTTGGTTTCCAAGTTACCATGCCTAAACTGCAATATTTAGTAGAATCTGCTGTGATAGGATAAGGGGAAGTACTTTCAAACTAAAAGAGGGGAGATTTAGATGGAATATAAGGAGGAAGTTTTTTACAATAAGGGTGGTGAGACACTGGAGCAGGTTGCCCAGAGAGGTGGTGGGTGTCCTGTCCTTGGAGACACTCAAGGTCAGGCTGGATGGGGCTCTGAGCACCTGGTTGAGTTGTAGGTGTCCCTATTCATTGCAGGGTAGTTGGACTAGATGGCCTTTAAAAGTCCCTTCCAACTCAAACAATGCTATGATTCTATGAGCTGCCATTTAGGTATAAACTTAATTTTTGAAAATAGGCCCCGATTTCCTCATCAGTTTCAGCATTCTTGAAAATTTAGCAGATCTAAGGGCAGGCTGGAAAACAAAGTGGGTTGTAGTATTCCTGGGTAGCACTGAACTAGATAATCACAGGTGAAGCCAGTACAAACAAATCCATGTAGTTCTTTGTTATTACCAAACATGACTGCTATACATCATATATCATATTTCACCTATTTGGCGAAAGAACCTCATATTTCCAAGTTGTCTCATTTTGGCTATTTATCTTCTCATTTTAACTATGTGTGTTTTATGACTCATAGGCAGACAACTGGTTGCTTTGGCCAAGCTGTTAGTCATGTAAATGTTATTGGAGGTGCAAGAAATGTCAGTCCAAATTAAGAAACTTCTGAAAATCCAACCAGGACCACATCAACCCTGAGTCAAAAAATATTTAAATGAAGTTTAACTGGCAGTTAGCTCAACCACTAGTGCCTTTCTATTCACGAAACCTCAAGAATTTCTATTTTGATGTCTCTGTAGGATTTCATTGCTCTTTTCACATTCTACAGTATTTATTCCTTGAGGCAGGTTGCATCTCAGGATACATGTCATTTGTGGTGTTAATGTGGCTTTGGAAAAATTTGGTTGCTGTAGAAAGCCCTCGGAGTTCTGGTTACCTTTCTTCCCATTCTGTGATTGATGATTTGTCCCAGTTTTTGCTTGTTTAGTTTAGATGTTAGGGCTTTTTTAATCAAGTAGCTGTTTTGATTTTTATTTATTTCTATCCAAGTGATGTATACACACATAAGTATAAAGAACAAATATAGTAATACAACATCTCTTTGCAACCATTACAAAATCATCAAGAACATTTCTTCGTTGAGCAGACAGATGGTGTCCACCAATGACTTGTTTTTCATGGGTGAATTCATCCAATGTGGAAGCGCAGGAGAGATGCAATTTTATGTCACCACTTCTAATGGATGTTCTTCTCAAGGGTGAAGGCAAGATCAGAGAGTCCAATACCCTGCTGTCACAGACAGATATTCTGTATAATCTTAGCCATAAATTTAACTAAGCTTCTTGTCATCACTGAAGAGATGTTTCTACTTGAAAGCTGACACAACATCATTGACAGAAGCTTCCTCTTGGAGAGCTGCTTTTGATTCCATTATAAAAAAAAAAAAAAAAAAAAAAAAAAAAGAAAAGAAAAAGAAAAAAGAAAAGCTGGCTTAACTATAGCTCAAGAGGGACCAATACATCAAGCAAAAGTTTAAGTTCCTAATACCAGTGTTGCAAGAATGAGCTACTTTTTGCAGACATAAAATACTGTAGGGCATAGAGGAATAGATCCACAGCAGTACTGAGATTTTAAAACCTGAAAAATTCAGTTGGACACTTCACCAAAATCTCTGATCACATTGAGTAAGTAAAACTCTACATGGTATAAGAAAATTGCAACTAAAGTTGCAATCTTGGAGAGATCACAAATTAATTAGCATCGAGTCAAAATATCTTCTTGCATATAGCAGAATGGACTCCTTGGGTGGACTGTAACTTCCTCATCACTCTTGAGGAGTTCCTGGGAATTACCTGCTCTCATCCTCTAAGGAGATACAGGTTAAAGACTATGATGAAGTTGTGGATGCCCCATCCCTGAAGGTGCTCAAGGTGAAGGGCAGCCTGATCTGGTGCACGGCAACCACCCCATGGTGGGAGGGTTGGAGCTTGATGGTCCTTAGGATCCATTCCAACCCAGGCCTTTATATGATTCTGTAATTCTTTGAAGGTCAGGGAGGGATGCAGAGAGAGAAGGAGAACAATCCTGTGTGGCCTGGTTGACTGGCAGAGATATAGAATCAGGAACAGACAGGTATTTGAAACTTCCATGCAGGAAAATGTGAGGATTCCTTTCCCCTGAGAAGATGGTGTATAAAGAAGAAATACATTTCTTCATTCTGTGAGAGGGTTAGAGTCCTCTTTTAGTATAAGAAAGAAACCTCGAAGAGTAGCTAAAGGAGTTTACCTCAACAGATCCTGAGGGTTTTTAGAAAAAAAAATTGCCACTAGATGATTGTGGAAATTACCAAAGGTAAATATTCTTGTATGGACTTTACGTCTTTTAGAAATATGTCTGCAACTTTGGTGAATTCTGGTAAAGCTTCTGAACATGCACTCAGTATCAGTAAGACAAGTACTGGATATTGCACTTTTTTTTCTAAGAAAAAGCCCTTGCTAAACCCTTTCAACTCATCTGAAAAGAAAAAAAATATATATATATATATATCTTCCATTTCTTCCTTATGAGTTAAAACTCCACAGCAAGGCAGGCTATAGAACATTCTGAGTACTATTATTTGTCTGAAAATAATGTACTTGTTTCTAATATAATTTATATCAGTTTGAGTCAAATAATGCCAACAGAGATATTCTAGATAATACCAGTGTGACAAAAAATAGAAGCAGGCTCCCTTGCCTAGTAGACATCTTTTATATACAGAGAGAGCACGTGGGAGGAGGTCTCAGGATATGCCTTGACATTCCAACTAGACAATATGCTGTGAAGATGTATTTATTTTTTAAATTAGCATCTTTTTGACTGAAATACAGTACAGAAAGCCTCTGGATATGACTTGCACGTAGAGCTCACTTAAATTCAGTGAATTATTGCAAACAAAAGGGGAATCATTGACAATGGAAACATTTTGTTATGAGGCTGTCAGTTTTACTGTGAGATGCTGGTCTTTCTGTCACAAAAAACTGAGAAGAACTGTTCCACATTCATTATCTTTACAGAACAAAACAAAGAGGAGAAAATAAGAAGCTCCTGTCAGTTTACTGATCACAGACCCTATCCCAGTGTGAGGATCTAAGACTGAAAAGTTTAGTAAACATGGCCTGATTAATTTAGTGGGTCATTCCCTTTCTTTCTTCTTTTAAGCTGCATAGTTGGTTTTAACATGCTTGTCTTGTGCAAAATTTTGCTATGAACTGAACTAACTAGCAGCTGATTTCCAGATGTCTGCAAAGAAAGTATATTATGGGTGCTGTACCAGAGTTGTCTTTCTGGAGAAGATACTCAGTTGATGCTTTAAGTATTATCTGCAGTGCTGTGGGAAAGTTCAGCAG
>PPHD01001200.1:0-45966 GCA_002909625.1 Bambusicola thoracicus | reverse complement strand
GTGCTGCACTCAAAAACATCTGCACCAGTGGAGGTGACCACCGTCAGTGTCACCACTGCTGAAATGCAGCACCGCAGCCTCACTGTGCCAGCACCCACTGGTTGGTCTTCATCAACATTCAGCAATTGTCCATGAATGTCAGTGGGTGCCATATTTTTTGCACGGAGGAATTCAATTCCTCACCTTCGCTCCATACACACTTCCACATCAGACACCACTCTGTCAGACTGCCCCTCTGCTGCCAGCTGTCACACAGCAACAAAATGTAACGGGACATCGATGGGAAGGTTCAGCTCCCACTGCCACACCACCAACAGCCACCTCTGACATCACGGGCCAACATCACAAACTAGGAGGCATTACTTTCAGAGCAGCCCTCATAAAAAGATCATTCTACAATGAAATATTCAGGATGGTTGAAAACGTATACATTTATCGTTCCAGTCCCACCAGTGTTCTGGAATAATCAGAGTAACATCAGTTTTATTGTTGAAGTATTGGCTTAAGTGACTTTTGTTTAGTTTCTAAAACCAACAGAACTACAGACAGAAAACCCTGAGAGACTGAAGTACTCAGGAAGATCCAGACTAAACCAACTTCTAACAAAGGCATCTGTAAGCCAGAGCTCTGTTTGTGCTAGCAATAGCTAATAACTCTGTAGATAGTCTTCTTAATAGAGTCGTTATGCTGACCTGGAAAAAGCAATCCACTTTCTTACTGCTCTTAGTGCAAGTAAAATGCATGCTAACAATTGCTTGTTTCTCCATCCCCTTTTCATTTTGCATACTTTTAATTTTGAAACGCTACTTGGATGCTTATGAACATGAAGCAGTTTGCACAGAAGTAGATTATCTATCAATATACTGACTATGCACTTTTGCTACTATAACACAACAAACTTTGGACACCATCCCTATACGGAGGATATTTACTGAGCATTCCTCTGGGTGTGCTAGTAGAACTAACCTGTAGTTATACGCCTCCAGAGTCCTGCTTCTTTGTGCATCCCTCTGCCTGCACTGGAATATTTTAGCTCATGGTGTTACGGATCAGGAGGGAATGCCCAAGCAGCCGACAGAAGCAGAGTTCTGAAACAACAGCGGACAGCAGCTGAACTCACACAGCTTCAGTATTTCCAGATGTGACATACATGGAAGAATTGAGCTGCTTTTCCTTCCCTTGGCTTGCTTTTTTCTGTTTTCACTTATTACCACTGCATCAGTACTACTTGGTTAATAAACAGTGATGGTTCTATTGTATTATTGTATAAACGTCTGTATGGGTAGGCTCTGTTGGCTCGCAGTGGGTTTGACTTGTCCATGTGTGTGTGCAAAAAATAAGAACAACGAGCCAAGAATACGCCGAATTGTCTAAATACAATGATTGTTTTATATTTTCCCAAAATGTTGCTAACCTCGGTTTATGATTTCAGCAATAAATCTATGAAATACTAAAACATTACAAGCTAAACCGCGCATTCGAATTACCAACACGTGTAAGGCCACGAGCGCACGTAACGCACTGGGATTGAACGGGAGAACCAACGAGCAGCTCGGCGCGCGACACCGCCCCTCCGCAGCGCGCCCCGCCCCGCGCGCCCCCTGCTGGGCACCGCCGGCACAGCCCGCGCCCTCCGAGCCATCCTGAAGGACTCAGATGTTAATTAATAATTCAATCATAATAAATAATAATAAACTGTTTTATAAAGCGTTGTCACTCTTTTTGCGATTGGCTGCATATATCATTTGCAAAATTAATAAATTTTCTCACAATCAGACAAGCAACGGAAAGATTACAGATCCTGCCTTCAGTTCTTCAACCATCTCTGCCAATGCACTTTGACTCGGCCCCAGGTCCACCCAGGGAACACAAACACGTCCTGAGCAGACCAGAAAGCAGCCAGAAGAACTGGGAGCTCAGGATGAGCTCCAGACCGAGATCCTGAAACGGGCTGTCCAGAGAGGTGGTGGGTGGGTGCTCCGTCCTCGGAGATGCCCAAGGCCAGGCTGGACCACACTCTGAGTAACCTGATGGAGCTGTAGGTGTCTCTGCTCACTGCAGGGGAGTTGCACTAGATGGCCTTCAAGGGTCCTTTTCAACTCAAATGATTCTGCAATTCTATGAACCTAAAAGAGCATCTGGGACGGCATCAGTAAGGCGCTTCCCTACAAAAGGGATTTATTACCGACTGAAGACAGAATAGCGCCCAGACCAGCAGCGCGGAGTGCTGAGCACCAAACTCTGCAGGGAGCAAGGACATGAAGCAGCGCTCTCCAGCCCAGCTACAAAGGAAGACATTCAGCAACAGGGGCTCAGCAGATAAAAGATGGAAGTATCAGGAGCCACGGCTGCTCAAATATTATCCTTGTTTGGTAAGAAATTGATTTCAACGGCAGACAAAGCCTAATAACTTGCTCTGCTAAGCATACTGTGGGTAGTGCCAAGCAATTTTAAGAGCTATTGCAGGCCTTTCTGTATAAGACCATTCCTTTGTAGCAAAAAGTTACATTCCCATTATTTCACAGATAGCACTGACAGCATCATTTATTCCAGGCTACATCTACAGGCAGAGGACCCACAGACAGCAGTAAGAATCTTCTAAGAAAAGCTCAAAAGCAAAGTCTCTGTTCCAAAAAGTGTATTAAGCAGAGCTCTTTATCTAATTCTCTCTTTAAGAACAACACAAAACTAAAATTCCAAACTCTACCAATGTGAAATTTAGAAGAAATTTCCAAGCAATTTCCTTTGATCCACCATATTTTTTCCCAATTTTTCATCAGGAATGCTCAGTGAGCGCTGGAAAGGTAAATAAGTGTTGTTAAAAAATACCCTGAAGAAACAAAATGAGGTGTTATGTAATGAGCTATGCAGATCCAGCACCAGCACGGCCCCTTTTGAACCACCTCGGCCTTTAGGTTGCTAAGCCATACATACACACACGCAAGCGTTAGACACCAGCTGATTAGTGCTAATGAGTTTAAATAATGAAGAATTTCCAAGCAAGACAGGGTAATTAAATAGAAACGGATTGCGAGATGAACGAGGGGAAAAAGCTTTAAAATTTTGTAATTGTTTCAGTTAGAAACCTCAGGGAGTACAAATTAATTTAACTTGTGGCTTGCTAGGAAAGTATCTTCAGAAAATGTCAGACATTTATCACAACTAAAGCCCCAACCAAGAAAAATCACAGAAATACTCTACAGATCATATACTGTGAATGGCATACCTACACAACTATTTGCAACAGATCCTCTATTAAAAGTCCGATACTAAAGTTTCAGGTCAGAGTTTTCATGAATAACAAATTACTCTCACCAACTAATGATCACTTTTGAGCTGGCACTGATTTATGCAAACAAAGAATAGTTTTAGTTAAACGTAAAAACTGCATAATCTTCAAGCTATTACAATAAAAGATGTCGTAGGTCATCAGCAGCAGTCAATAAGTATTGGCAAATATTTTGTTCTTTATCCTTGGAAGCGATCCTTCACCTCCTGGGAGAGCTGCATGGAATACCATTCCACTTAGAAGTGGAAAATCTTGATAGGAAAGAAGTGTTACAGCAGGATCTCACCGTACTCTATGGCGGACTTTGTGATCTAATTTTACGATGAAAAGAAACAGAACAGAAGCCCTCCCAAAATGTCCCCAGCGATCCAGGGATTACAAAACCCAACCTGCCTTTCAACTTCACAGAAGCTGAAACTGAACGTGCCATGAATAGTCTCAACCAAGTCACAAGTTTTGTAGAATCTGTGACTAAAATAGCTCTGTAAACTTGTGCTACTCCTGGCCTCTCACTGTATCTTTATCTGAAATCAAGCTGTTTATTGCATTCCTTCCTCATACGTCAGCTCCTAGTGATGAAAGCATGCCAGTGATTCATACTTTTTATTAGGTCAGTTCCAGAGACTTGAAATGAATTTGCCCTGACTCCTCAAGCATGCTACCACACCCACTGCATGGAACTCCAACCATTCTAGGAATGCAAGATAGAAAGAAAACATTATCTTAGGTGATACTCCATAAACCTATAGCAATAAAATTAGCTACATGCACAAATCACCTTCAGGAAGTTCTTCCAAGGAAAATGGCAAACTAGCTGCTTTAAAAAACTGGGAAAGGCATTCCATGTGCTTTCTGACAGCTCTTTAAGCAAAGCACAGCAAACAGAAACAAAGAACGGAAAGCAGTCCAAACATTTTCCAATTTCATGATTACAATGTGACAGCATAAAAGGTTTTATCCAGGGTCTTGTTCACACAGCTGTAATCCACTGTCTTCTACTTACAGGATCACAGACTTTATCTAAATGTATGGATTAGACTCTGCAGGTCTTGTTTTGCAGCACAGAAACAAAGCACACTAGATACAGGATGGGAAGATGCAAATTAGCCTGGACGTGGTCTGACAGCAAATTATACTTAGCAATATCCTCCGTACTAATTACAACTTGTCTTGGCTTAAGCGACAGCTGCAATTTTTCTGCCTTTGGCATAACGGGAGTAACATCAAGTGCACAAAACAGTACCGACTTAAAAGCCTTCAGTGCGGGATTTTTGTATACCGATTTCCAGCTGAGACTTCGGTACCTGGCCGGACGCTGCCACGTCCCTCACAGAGCTGTGAGAGCTCCCTCAGCGTGTGAGAGGATGGCACACACCGAGTTCTCCTCTACCAGGCTCACACATTAGGAAGAGACACATTTCAAAGGGTTGTCGACTTACATAGGTCAACCCACACACTTTCTTTCTGCCTACGCATATAAAACTCCACAAACGAAAAGTCCTTTTTCTTCAGATTTTAAAGTGTACCACGGTCCCCCCGTTAAGGAGGTCTCCTGATACCTCTACCAAGGTCACTATGTGGACATTTACACAAAAATAATTGTTCCATCTCAGTATAACGCCAATAACAAGGTTACAGAAAACCCCTCAGGCATGTTACCACGTTATGAAAGGTGGTTAAAACAGAAAACCCCACCAACAATTCCACAGCCAAAATGGACTGCAACAGCATCCAAAGTGGAAGAGTTCGAACCTGCAGCCCGATCGAGATACGTTTCACACAGCCCATAGAGGCACAGCCTAACCAGGGCGCCCCTTCCCGCGGCGCTCCCCGACACCGCTGCCCGCCCTCCGTGAGGGGCGCAGCCCGCGGCCGGGCTGACAGGAGCAGGTAGAGGACGGGACCCCATCCGCCATTGCTCTGTGTTTGCACATCAGACCCGCCCACTGCAGAGCAAAGGTTGCCAAGGCACGTCCCACACCTGCCCCCTACAGAAAAAAAACCAACACCGTACTTCCTCATCGCGTTACGGTTCCTCCGCCTCCTCCACTTCCACCTCCTCCCCCTCAGCGGCGTGCCGGCCTCCATCTTGGAATCCCGCCGAAACTCCGCAGGTGCGCTGCCACTGCGCATGCTCGCGAGAGGCAGGTGCGCGGCCCCGCCCGGCGGCGCAGGCGCGGTGGAGGAGCCGCGCGCTGAGCCCGCCCTCCCGCGGGTGCCGCCGGCTCGCGGGGCGGCAGGTGCCAGGAGCCGCCGTGGCTCCGCCCCCTGCCCTCTTTGTGAGGGCGGAGGCGTCGCGGCGGCTGCAGTCGGCGGAGCGGCTGTGGTTGCCGGGGGCGGTTGACTTAGGGCCGTAAGGCTCCCGCTCGTTCTACCCGTGGGCGCCCGGGGCGGAGAGAAGAGAGGAGATACCGAGCTTCCGGCAGCATGAACCGACCTCACCGCGGGGCCGCGGGCAGCCGGGGCCTCGGCACTATGGAGGTGAAGAGTAAGGTGGGTGCCGAGGGCCCGAGCGGTCGGCGCGGCCCTGTGGGGGCTCCTGATCGCGGGGCCGCTGCGGAGCCCGGCGGAGGGTTGACGGGGGGCGGGACCGCTGCTGACTCACTCACCTGCCGGGTGGCAGCGCGGCCCTGCGGGGCTCAGCGCGGCCCGGAGCGACCGGCAGGGCGGGGCGGGAACCACGCAGCGGGGCGGCGGGGCGGGGGGGTCTGAGGTACTCGAGGAGGGTTGGTGGTGCCGGGCCCGTCTGTGCGGAGAGAGCTGGAGACGGGGAAAGGGATGGTGGTGGAAGCTTTAGGGATAGGAGTCAAAAGATGTGTTCTAGGGTCGTAATTTATATGTTCTAAACCGCGATTTTTACCTACGCTAGGAAGAAAGTGTGGTTAACTTAATGGCTGTGTGTTCCTGTACTTGTTTCTTTCAGTATAGTAGAGCAGGTTCTTACAGTTGGCGTTTGTGGTGGACCCAAGTCCTCCTTTGCTCGCCATCATGCTGCGCTTCTCTTCATTCAGCGGCTTGCTGAGAGCTTTATGTGCTCTCATGAGGCCATGTGTGTACGCTGAGGCTCCTCACAACAGCTCTGGCTGTCAGAGCTCTGCAGGGCTCTGTGCATCTCGATGGTATTTCTGTATCCATCGCCGTTGGTTTTTTTCCTCCTGGTTGTCCATAGTCTTGCTGGCAAAACTTCAGAGTTCTGAAGCAGGTCTTGTTTTTTATTTGCCTTATGGTCATAGTATTTTGTTAGCTTGTCCTTTTGCAGTTAATTGTGTTTACAGTTGTAAATTTTAATGTGCATTAGATGTGAAATCTTAACTGGTGTCAAGTTACTAAAGATATGTGTTGAGTTAAAATCCTTTTCTATCGTCTAGGCAAACTGCAAGCATGTCTCTATGTGAGTGTGTTTTCTTTCATTGGTTTAAAAAAAATAGTAGTTTTGTGCCTCTTTTTTGCTAAGCTACTCTACGGTCTGTTTGCTGCCTGTGCTCTGTTGCTTCCTGCAACCCAGGCATCCATTTGTGGTGTAGGTGAGGCAGCCAGGAGCTGGGGATCTTTTTCTTTTCCCTTTTTTAAGTACTGGGTTGACAAGTGCTAAAACTTCTGCTAGAAAATATGTGGTTAACTTTTAGAACTTGCATGGATGATAATTATTATTAAGTGTTTTTAACTTAACCATATAGTCATGTGTCGTAAGGGCAAAGTCAGAGTGCTCAGGAGAGCTTGGTTGCCATGATTCCAAATGCTAGTTAAGCATAGCTGTGACTGTGGTCAATGAAGAGTTTCTTTTAATCTATGCCCTTGTAAGATTGAAAGCAATCAGAATAATGTGTTTATAAGCAGAATGCTTTTTGTCTCAGCTCAAGCCTCCCCTGTAGCGTGCTTTGCCTGGTTAAAAGTACATCTAGGGATCAGCTGTGAGATGCCTCCTTCGGCATTCTACAGAGAAGTTCTAATGAACTGGGGCAGTGTCTTAAAAGTGTACTATGAAGAAGGTTTTGAAGCATCCTCTGAACTACTTGTTGCTAATGTGTTATTTTAAAGTATCTAGATTTAATGTAGCAGAGGAGTCATCTTCCTTCTATGAAGAGAAGAAACTCCCAAAAAGAAAAGCTGTGTGGGAGGTAGAGGGGGGCGTTCTGTGCAGTGCTGTAAGTTTTGAAGCCTTGTCATCAGTGTACAGTGCTGTACTTAGGTAGTCCAAATCAATAATCATGCCCTGACTGACAAAACCATGCCTGCACAGCCCGTTATGACTGGGAATAGTATTTTCTTTTTTGTGTGTGTGTTTGTGGAATGAAATCTAATATACTGATAAGACAAATACAGTTGCTGGAGCTTATGTTCTGTTATTGTTGCTGAAGACTAATAGGGTAGCAGCAGCATGCAGTGTTAGACAAGACAGAAAGATGCTTCTCATAAGCAAGTCTTACTTTCATGGGTATCTCTACTGACTTCCTAGTATGTTGCCATAGCTTGTGCTGTGTTTTTCCAGACGAGCCTTCTGATTTTGCATTTTGTACTTCATTAAAGTCGCTAATTTTTCTTAGTGTGGTGTGGAATGTGGTGCAACATTTGTTACCAAATGAAAACATTACATGAGATTAAAATAGACAATGAATTTGTGTAGCTTTTCTACTTTATCAGCTTTATAGTAGCACTGAGTATGTGGAAAGCTTTGTTAGAGAATAACACCTGTGGAAATCGTGGGGAAAAAAACTAACATCAGATGCTTGAAAATCTGACTGTTTATACCTTGCAGCAATCACACAACGTTTGCTTCAAGTTGGGAGTAAGATTGTTGGTGCTGTTCTTTTAAATCCCGTTGTTGCTTAATTGTTCAAACTATGTTGTCTTTCAAAACCAAACAGCTGAAGATTGATACAATGCTTGGAGAATTTCCGTAGCGCTCATACTTGAAATAGCTGAAGTAAGGTTCAGCAGGAACACGAGTCATGTTCCATCATTGACATCACACTTCAGCGCTGCTTCTGATGTGTAGGAAGCTCCTCCTGCAGACTGTTGTTTGCTTTGTAAGCACATATGAATCATCCCTTCTGACTGAAAATTACTGAAATCAGAATTTTTCCAGAATGCCCCCAGAGAAATCCATTATTTGAGAACTTTGAAGATGAGGTGTTAGAGGTTTTAGGCTGTTCTGTTTTGCCTGTTTGAGTCTGCACAGTGTTAATGTGTTAACAATAGGGTCCTTGTCTCCTTATTTTCATGTCTTGGTATGTGAGAATTCTAAAGCCTTTATTCTTCAAAACTGTTCTAATAAGCGGTGAGGTAAGGGTTGGTCTGAGGCCTGGTAATTTGCACCTTCCCACCTGCTGTGTGTAACACCTACCTGAGTGTGTGATACTGAGACTTGAACATCCCAGCAGTATTTCATTCTGCATGCCCTTGTTCTCTGCTTAAAATTAAACTAGATAAAGAAATAGTTTAAAGCGATGTTCATTGTTGATCAGTGACAGAATTGACAAAAATGCCACCAGCTGTCTGTTTTATATTTTGTAGTGAGTAGTTTATTGCTCTTCTAATTCTTTTACAAGCTGGAAACATTTAGAAACCTGGTTGTTATGATCTCTTCATTCCTTTTAGTATCCCTGTTTCCATGTGTGTGTCTGATACAGTGTGTTTGGAGGAACTGCTATCTAATACTCCTTGTTCTGGGACTTGTCTGTGCTGGACAGAACGCTGTAATCTGACCAGTTACGCTTGCCAGAATTTAAGTCTGTCCAGTCTATACCAAAAGGTTACTTCTTAATTTGTGCTCAGTTTAGTCTTTCACCAACTACCACTTAAGCATTGTCAGCAGTAGTTGTTAAAAAGTTGTAGATGAGTGGAATAGTGAGCTGGGTTGTTTCTTAGGCCCTTATTTTGTGTTTTTTGTATGATCACAGTGACTAAGTGCAAGCGCTTCCCCTAAAAGTATGATACTACTCATTAAATGTGTGGGGATTTCATGTCTTCTCAACCTTGTCTGTTTTAAGCCTTGGATACAGCTAGATTTTAAGTGGCTGTCCAATCAAGATTCATTTTTTGATGGCAGGGGCAAATCTTCTGAACGCTCTTGAGGAGTGGCTGGTTGCTCCCTTTTATTTCCTTCTTTCAGAAAGAAGCAGAATTGATGTAAGAGTGTCTCTTGAAAGTTTTACTGCACATAGTTTGTACTGAAAGTCACCGTCTGTTCTTTATATCCACTGGGTCGAAGTGGCTTTTCACTTCTGTTCAGAACAACTAGGAATATGAACAGTACAGTCTTGTGTATGTTAACCATACCATATATTAGTGTATACATGCAATTCTAAAGCACTCTGAAACTTAGAGAAATTGCAGGTGGTCACGTGCCATAGGAAGTTGGTCGTACTCCTTCCTGTTCTTGAGCCACCAACATCAGTGCTGGGCATCAGTTCTCCCCCTTAACCAGAACATGGCTTACTTCATAAGTGTCTAGAATCTGCTATTATTCTGGCACTAGTTTGTCACCCTAATGCTACACTCCTGTATTAGTGAATGCTTTGGTGT
Source organism: Bambusicola thoracicus (assembly GCA_002909625.1). Classification (NCBI taxonomy): domain Eukaryota; kingdom Metazoa; phylum Chordata; class Aves; order Galliformes; family Phasianidae; genus Bambusicola; species Bambusicola thoracicus. Next base: position 36,152 of record PPHD01001200.1, on the reverse strand, counting down.
ACACACATGAAAACAACTTATGAAAACTTTGGGGAGGAAAAAATACTACAATGTAAGTAGAAGTTTTATGGCTCTACAGAATCACTGTTTGTAGTTCTTAGTGCGCTCTTAATTGTAAAACATTCAGAACATTTTTGTGCTCAAGTTGCATGTTAGGTTTCCATATTAATAAGGATATGTTTTGTTGTAGTTTGGAGCAGAATTTCGGCGGTTTTCTTTGGAGAGGTCCAAACCTGGGAAGTTTGAGGAGTTCTATGGATTGTTGCAGCATGTGCACAAGATACCCAACGTTGATGTTCTAGTGGGATATACAGACGTTCATGGAGATCTACTGCCCATAAATAATGATGACAATTATCATAAAGCAGTTTCCACTGCCAATCCCCTACTCAGGATTTTCATTCAGAGAAAAGGTAAGCATGCTTGAAAAGTGGGTAATAACTTGTTTATAGTTTTACTCCATTCATCATACTGAGTAAACAGTATATGCAGTATTTCATTGTGTTGAATTCCACAACGGTAGGTGATGAGATTTATTCACATCTCTTGCAGAGTTTCCTCAGGCAGCCTGCTTATACTTCATGCTTTTTGCTTGTACTTAGTTCAGTTGGATAAAATCAAGTTAAATCTATAGCAAAAACTTTTCTTATTTTGTTTCAATGAAAATGAACTCTGTACTCAAGATTTCTAGGCTGTTATGCTCTGTATGTTGGATGTATTTCATTTAAAATTCCAGTCTTAATTGGACAAGGGGAGAAGCTTTTACAGAGTGGAAGGGAATACTACTGCATAAAGTATTACATGTGAATGTAGAAACTATTTTTAATATACTGCTTCTGTAACACTTTCCTGATAAAACAATGTGGAGCTTTCAAAATGACAGTGATTTTAATCAGCCATCTGAATGCTAGTCTGAATGCTAATTAGTTTGTCAGTTGGCTTTTAAAAATAGCATGTATTCTAGGTCCAAGTTCTGTTGTCTTTCTAGTGGTTGCCTTCATCTGTGAAGCCGAATTCAGTTTTGAAGTTGTATGTGTTCTTGTCCAGAGGAATATATTCAATGTAAAGATCTAAAGGGGATGGGAGCATGGGGAGCATGGAGTCCTAGTGATGTAACTTGAGATTGTTTTAATTCAGAGAACAAAGAAAACCTAATTTCTACACCTGTTGATTTTCTACTTAGTTAAATACAGGGGTGTGTGTGCATGAATGCAAGTGTGCAATTCCTGTATTGACAAACAGTCAAGTGATTGTTCTTTAAGTGACACACCATTTATTGCTCAGCCATTTTGTAAATATGTGTGCTGTTTCTGGTTGTTGCTTATCAGCAGGCTTGTTTTCCCTAGAAAATACTTGGGCACCAGAAGCTTTTATTGACATTCTCACTCCAAAGTAATAAAGTCCACAACAAATGATCTGACACAAAAACAGTATTCAAAAACTGTGGCTGCGTGCCAGCTGCTGTTTCTGACAATGCATTTGTTTTGTGTGGAGTTTAGTATAGTAAGGTCTGTATGCTTTCATTTCTGAATTGCCAAGGAGATGAACTGTTTATGTTAACAGAATGTAAATGTAGAAGAGGTCTATGATTCTGTTTAATCTCCTACAGTAGCCATATGACAAGGACAGATAAGCTGCTTTGTCAGACTAGGATTATTGAGGTTACATTTAACACCATATGGTTTTTAAATTGTTGCCGGTGTTAAACACTTAATGCTAATGTTACTATGATTACATCTGTAATGCTTTGTTCTTCATACTTCTAGAAAGTATGATGGATTACTTTTATGTTTCTGGTGCAAGGAGTTGAGATAGAATTGATAGTAATGCACAACTGAAAAGATTAATCCATTTAAGTTCATAATGCCAAGAACTGATTGTCAAAAAAAGCTGTGTGGAAAATAGTCCCTGTCAATAGGAACTATATAGTCTTCTGGCTGTAGAGTTTTAAGTAATAAGGAACCTAGACTGGCATCTAAATTCAGCACTGTACTGCATTCTATGTTATTTAGTCACTTCTAATTATGTTGAGGTTGTGAATCCATTAGCATCCTAGATGTGTAGAACAGGGGCCTGTAGGGTGGAAAGCAAGTAAATATTTATTCTATGGATTATTTTTGAGAACTTCGTTACAAATAAGGCTGAGCTGCTTGAATTGAGATCTATGTGCAGCAGTCTTACTCTTCAGGTGTGTGTGGTCCATCTAACTGCACAGCTTATTGTCTGTACATCTATGAATTTGAGAATTCAATGTTTGAACTAATATCTGCTATTAATGGGGCTGCTTTGATCTACACTGCTCTGAAACTATAATTAACAATAAATAATTCAAGTCAACTTTCTTCCTGTAAAGTTTGTTGTGGCTTCCATAAGCTCTGTTGAATCACTGAAAGATCTTGCTGGAAAAATCTTTTAAAAATTGTTATAGAGCAAAACTTTCTTTCCTTGTATTCCCAACAAGAGTTGCTGGGAACTTAAGATCTTTGGCAAAAAGTTATTGCTGGCTGGGCCAGGTGGCAGTGCAGAGGAGGGAGTTTGTATTGTTTTAAAAGATACGAAACTTTATCGTGTTCTCTTGCTGATCTAAAGATACATTTTTGAAAGCTGGTATAAGGTATGAGCAAACGACAATAAAATCAAGCATAAATAATATTGGCCCTGTATCCAAAAAAGGCTTTAAGTTTGAAAGGAGAGCATCAGGATTCTTTTGTAATGTTAGCAGTATGTGACAGTGGTGATGATGCAAGTCTTAACTTTAAGGAATGTCAGAGTAAGCATGCTTCTGTCTTATGTTCACTTTTGATTCTTCATTTATGAAAACTGTGAAGTTGTGCACCCAAAGGACTTACGGTTACTGGTTGATGTGGTAAGAAACCTGGATATCCTTTAATGAAATGAAATTATTAATCCTCTCAGGTTTTTCTAACTATAACGAGTATTTCTGTAACACTAGTTTCAACATTAAGTCTAAATTAGAATTCGTTACAGCACGAGTTATGGCTATCAGTTTGTAGAGAAGTTGCCTATTGAAATTTCATCTAGGAGCTTAAGAAATTAACAGGTACTGCTGACATCTGGAACTTAAACGTTGGGCTGCTGTATCATGATTAAATCCAGATGTATGGGAGTTGCTCTGTCTGTGAGAAAAGTATTACTGTGAATAAAAGCAAGGAGGGGGAGATGGTCCCCACAGACACTGAAGGGCAATTTGTTATGGGGGGGTTTGTGTTTTGAATACGTTAATCTTAAGAACAAGAAATTAGGCTATGGTTTCCATTTAGCATCACTTAGAAGAATTGTATATTGTAATTTCCTATTCTTACACATCATGCCTTATGCATGGCCTTATAGAGTAAAAAGCAGGTTCTTAATTTATTTCTGTTTCTTGAGGTGGACTTTCTTTTTCCATGAAAAACAATTTTTCAAAAACAACTTTCTGGAGAAGATTCCTTCTGTCTGTGTCCTCTTTCTTAAAAAAAAAAAAAAAAAAAAGGGTTTGTTATAATTTGGGCCTAGTTAAGGAGATGACTTACTGGGCCTCATTTGAAAATGGTAAGTTGCATTCTTATTCCAATATAATCATGATTTGGGTTTTGTGCAAATGTTAAGATACTCTTTGTGAATTACATTGGCTTGCCAGTAGATCAGGAAAACACCGTGAATGTCTTAAACAACATTGAATTGAAACCAGATTTGACACTTGCAGGCAGTTTTAAATTTCCTTCAGTAAGTACATACAGATCAGTGCCACCTTGAGTTTGAAATTGCTAAGAAACAAATCACTCCAATGCTATGTGGCCATTCTCCTTAACGTTATCTGTAGTTAATACCTTGTCCTTTGGCTTTATGCCAAAATATCTTTCACTGTAGCTTTAAACTGATTAGCTAGGTGCCAGAACAAAGATGCCTTTGTACTCAAGAGTATTGCTTTAACTTCTCCACTGCTGAACAAACTTGCTAAACAGTTGTGCTGTTTGGATGAGATATGGAGAGGTGAGTTTCCTTCATTGACCTTTCATTATTTTTTTCCCCACAAATTATGCAACTTCAACTGTATTTCATAAGGTTTGTACTAGTTTTGCATTGTTAGGCTTTTAAGACTAGCCATGATAGAAAAATCAAAGCCTCTGCTTAGGTGTTTTGACATATAGCTTGTAACTTTGGTATACTTCAATTGAAGTATCATGTAACTTGAAATATATTTCTAAAAGCAAAAGGGCCAGCTCAGTGGTAAGAATTCTAATAGTATTTGTTTTGCAAAAGACTTCTGAAGTTCATATCTATTCCAGTACATATTCTTCTGTTGGTTTGTTTAAAAAGCGCTTCTCAGTCTCTGTTAGTCCACACTGATGAATTCACATATTTCTTTCAGAGCTGGTCCTTCTCCGACTACTCTTCATGTTTCACTAGTATGAGAAATTTGGTTTGGACAAAAGTGCTAGGCCACATTGGCTGATTGTTTTTCCCAAAGTGTCCTGGCTAGGGAAGAAAGCTATGAGAAGCTGTGTGACTAGTTTTAGAGCTAACTGTTGGGCAAGGAGCACAGAAACTAAGTGGGGTCATTTGTGAGATCCAGTAATTCTTCTGGGATGTACTAAATGCCTGTTTGTTTGTATAACTGGTGCATTCCAAGTCACGGAAGACCTGGCTGTAGCAGGAGAGAGACTGTGCTATGTGCCTTCTTTGAAGCTGGAGTTGTTTTACCAACCAGCTGGAGGAAGCTGGGAGCTCAGATATGGCATACATTCTGTCATATCAGATGTAGAAATTACTACATAATGCATCTTAATCTTGACAAGAATCTGAATTTGTGCGCTTGAGGTTCAGTTTTGGTGGATTTCCTCCATGAATACTTTTGATGTTGCAATACTTCATAGAGATAGAAGAGGCCTTATGAGAAAATGAATACCTACCTGTTTTGATGCAGTTTTCCTGTGTACACTTCCTAAACTTCTTCCTGCATTAAACCCAGTGCTTCATTTGTACTGGTGTAAGTTGGTACCCTATGTACTAGTGCTTCCATTGGCATTCTGCACTGTGGGCCAGAATGTTTTGTGTATACAATCCTCCTCTTACTTTTTTTTTCCTTAAAGAGAGCTTACTCTAAATAAATGAATGTATGGCCGAAGGTCTGAATAATATGGAACTAACTAGTCAAAATACATTCAACTTGGTAATTAGCTTTATGGAGAACTTCCAGGGGAAAAAAAAAAAAAAATGTTGGAGCGATGTTATATTAAATGCCCAGAAAGCTGTCATGTAAATGCAAATCAAAATGGAAGTTTCTTAAAATCAGAGTTCTAGAGTATTAAAAACCTGTAGTACTTAGGCACGAACTGCACGGAAGTTTTTGAGAGATAACTGAGTTCCATGCCAGCTGCTGGTAGGGGAAGGGAAAACTCACGACCTAAACAGTAAACTTTGCACTCATTGGCATTCTTACTGAATTCTAATATTCAGGCCACTGTTACCTGTTTGTATAAACGTCTGTATTATCGCTTCCTTGCTTCCGTTATGTATTACTCTGTATTTAAATGTGAAGGCGTTTAAAGCAAAACCCTTCTAATTTCTTATTTCACAATTGCCCTTCTTCTGAAGCAGTCGTAGTTCCAAATTAAAAAAAAAAAAAAAAAAAAAAAAAGCTGAAGCTATTACAACTCATTGACTTACAAAAATCTTCACAATGTAGTGACCAGATATTGAACTTGAAACTGGTTTGGTTTGTCAGTAGATAAAAGCAAAGCATCTACTCTTACTTTTACTTTTGATGATAAATCTAATGCAAAGATTAAAAGAACTGCTTCATGTTGTCTGAGAACTCGGCGTGTTAGTTTTCAGCTATGGAGTACAGGATTATTAATAGCTGATCTCCAGTCAGATATCTCAAAACACATTTTACACAAAGTGTTAAGCTTGCATTTGCAAAAGTGTTATGCAGTGAAGACAGACCACCTATTACATGCTTTGTCTGGGGAGGTGGATTTTTTTCTTGAGTGTCTTTAAATTGAGCCACCTTTTGTCACAAACTGACTTGACTCTCTCAGACGTCCAATGAACAGGTCTATTTCTAAAGCCTCCTTGCTTACTGTTAGATCTAATATTTTCATTTAGTCTTTTCTGCTTAGTTTTTCTGCTGAAGAACGGCTGATTGAAAGAACCTTTCAAAGTCAGTTCATTGTTTTTGGAGTTAGAGTATACTTAAAATGGAAGCTTCCTTTAGAAAGTGGGTGTTGTTTGGACAAAATAACGTTACTTCTGCAGAACACATTTCCATTATAAATATTTGTATGGCTTAGATTCTTCTTTATTAAAAGAGAAAACATACACACGTCACTTGTGCACTTTCCTATCAAACAGTGGCAACTGCAGCATTACTAGTGCAAACAGTGTTTCTAGAAGTATGTGTGTGCAAGGGCTCTTTGTTTCTGTTCCACAGCCATTTTACCTACATTGGGTGGGGGGAGGGAAAAGAGTGCAGAATGCAATAAAGTTTCTGGAGTTTGAATCCAGGTCACTTGGATAGCTTCCAGGAGCTGGGCAATAATGGGTAATCTGGCTGCTTTCCCTCTTTCATTCTTTCTTTTCCAATGATCTGAAACTTGAGGAGAGAAAACTAACGAATGGAATTACTCTGAATAGAATTAAAATGTTTCTAGGAATGTACTCGTTCTTTCCATTTCTAGCCTTTCTCGTGCAGCTAGAATATAGTTCTTTCTCTTTACACTTCAATTTCTTTGAACTGTTCTTTCCTTTGGTAACCTTGCAAGCCTTGAACTGTGTTGCATCAGAGCTCTTGTCTCAAGTATAGAGAGAAACATTTCTACTGTAGCAAACCAGAAACCTTCTAGACTAGACTGTTCATTCCACTAACCTAAAACATGAAAGCGGTGCTATATGACCTACATATAAAGCAATCTAATCATCAGTGTGCTATGTCTTACAGAAGATGCAGACTACAGTGCCTTTGGTACCGATACTATGACACGGAAGAAAAACGTCTTAACAAATGTGTTACGTCCAGATAACCACAAGAAGAAACCACACATTGTCATTAGCATGCCACAAGACTTCAGACCAGTGTCTTCTATTATAGATGTCGATATTCTTCCAGAAACCCATCGCAGGGTACGACTTTACAAGTATGGAACTGACAAACCCCTTGGATTCTATATACGGGATGGCTCGAGTGTCAGAGTAACGCCACATGGATTAGAAAAAGTTCCAGGAATTTTCATATCCAGGCTTGTCCCCGGGGGCCTGGCTCAAAGCACAGGCTTACTGGCTGTCAATGATGAAGTACTGGAGGTGAATGGAATAGAAGTTTCTGGAAAAAGCCTTGATCAAGTTACAGACATGATGATTGCTAACAGCCGTAACCTGATCATTACAGTCAGACCAGCAAACCAGAGAAATAATGTTGTGAGGAACAGTCGGAATTCTGGCAGCTCTGGTCAGTCTACTGAATCTAGTCTTCCAAGCAGCACACCAAATATTTTAGCGAATTTCTTGCAAGGAGAAGAAGAGAGTGATGAGGAGGACATCATTATTGAAGATAGTGGTGAGCCACAGCAAATTCCTAAAGCTACACCTGCCAGCCTAGAATCATTGACGCAGATTGACCTGCTCCATGAGCCAACCCAAAATGGCTTCCTTCCTCTCAGTGAGGTGAACTTGAATCACTCAGCATGTAACATTAGCATGGAAGTACAAAACCCAGATCATAAGTCATTAGAAGAAGATGGAACTATAATAACACTATGAGATTACATGGTATACTTTGTACTGAGCAAGGATGCTATACATTTTTGATTTGGCATAATATATAATGTTTTATACCTCTCCATTGTGCACTGCAATTTGCTCAAAAGGAGGAAAAGATGGTAAATGTAAGAAATTCACATGATGTAAGCTGACTGACTCTGCACTTCCATGTAAATACTTCACAAATACAAAAAATAGTTGATAACTGACTGAAATTTGAATTGAAGGTGAAGGATAGCTAAGAGATGGCTGTGAGCTTTCTCTTAACAGTACTTTTATTTGTTTTTTATGCAAAATACCACTGGTTCTATGGCATTAAACTTCCATTAGTGTCCAAAGTTGATTATCTAATGTGCTGTGGTTTCATGTTCAACTGAAGTGCTGCTTATATATGATGGAGCCACTTTAGTCAGTTCATTCCTCTTCTGGACCTCTTCTTGACTGCTGTTTTGCTGATAGAGCTGTCTGTATGGCTCTGCGTATGAGAAAGCAAAAATAAGCAGGAGGTGGGCTGAGAAAGAGGTACTCTTGGTCGAGTTCCCAAGTCATTGAGCAACAGCAGTATGTGAGGAGGTCAGCAGCTTATCCTCAGGTAGGGCCTTCTGAGTCTGACTATCCCGTTGTGAGTATGTAACCACAGGCTCGTTAGTTATGTATCTGTATTGTTTTTAATTTGCCTTTTGTTGTGAGTTTCACTGACTTTCAATTACACTACGATTTTTAAACACAAATGTGAAGCTTTTAACACTTGTGTATCTCAGACCTGTTCTCATTTTAATTTGCAATATTTAGGACATCATCAAATTTAGTTGCTAATCTCAGCGAATATTAAAGAAATCAAATGTAAACTTAATGCTATAAAAATAACATTATATAATCCATGTTTTAAAAAACAAAAAGCAGTCCTAGCAGAAGCCGTAAAGATTTCTGCTAGCAAAGCTTCTTGTTGTGAGTCTAAATGTGAGAAATTACTTTCTTCACACCTCCACATTTAAAGCAGCTTAAATTGACTTAAATCCCTGTACTTTAGAAAACGGTTTGAAATCAGGATGAGACCTTAATAGAACTTGTTTGAGCAGTATGATATTAAAATTTTTCATTCTAGTGAACTAAACTGTAAATGCTGATCTTCCTGTGCATTGCTGACTGTCTTGAATGTTATAGAGCTGCTATGTATAAAGCAAAATACAGATGACAAGTCCTGATACTGCAAAAGCACAAGCAAGCAAATTTCCCAGGAGAATGGCAGGGAGAGGCTTCTAGCGCTCTCTCCCCCCGACTTCTTAGGAGCTTCTCTTTTACCACCTGGCACTCTGTTCCCTACCTGACTCTATTTTGGGAACATAACTTATTGCAGGAAAATTAGATGGGAACTAATAAAGTTGGGAAGAAGGTGAATGGAGCTTCTCAACAGGGATCCAGCAGTCTGAGTCAACCTGTAAGAAAGCAGTAGGATGTGACCAGTTTTGTACAGTGCTTCCAGATTCCTGGAAGCGTCTTCTGCCCTGTGGGGAGAGATGGAACAAGCAGTAAAGGAGACAAACTCTTGTTTTTTGTTTTTTTTTGTTTGTTTGTTTGTTTTTTTTCCCAGTCTACTCTGGGGGAACATCTACCTCTGGTAACTTCACTGATATGGGGCTAACTAGAAGTTTAGTATTAAGGCATCTGCACAAGGGTTCACAGTATATCAGAGGCTAAAAGTGTATTTGATTAAGCTTTTTGTAATATAAACAAAATTGCTTCAGTTATTAGTGGCATTAAATTTTAATGCATTTGAATTTGAAATTAATAATCTTAACATTGGAGTTCAAATCTCACGGGCGTTGAAGTGTTTTACTTACTTTTGCTAATCCTTGATATGAAGTAACTATATCCGCTTAGCGTGAAATGAGGAAAATAAATCTTCATTCTGCAATGTGTAAATTCCAATAACATTTTCTGACAGTGCTGCTCTACGCTTCCTTTACTAAAGGAAGATTGTTTACTTTAAAGTATCTTCTTCTTCCTTTATCAAAGACTTTCCTTCCTGTATGAAATCATCAGCTGATGGTGACTTTCATTTACTATGCTAGTTTGCACTTCTGTGCCTTTTGTTTACTTGAATGTATTGTGAATAATTAAAGGAGAAAAGGCACTTGGATGAGAAAAGAATGAGGGCGATGGATACAGAAGATGAACTGGTAGCATACTTAATGCTCTCATTCAGAGGACGTGAGCTGTGGGTCTGCTGTGGCGCATTAGTATTTAGCAGCTCGGATGGAAGATGAGCTATTAACTTAGGCAGGAGGGTTGATTCTGAGAATGCTAATTACAGGAAGTTACAAGGTAACTTATTGCTGAAGTACAAATGCCCAAGGTTAGTGTGCTGCCAAACTCCTGTGTTACCCAATTTGTACTTCAACAGATGCATGAATATGTTGGAGATGTACACCGGCATGAAGGGTTTATAGAAAACTAACGAGAGTCCCACTATAAATTGCATGGAAATTCATCTCTTAGGACCTTTTCTGCAATTCTATAATCTAATTGATCTAAATAGGTGAGATAATACTCTTGATAAGTAACGTTCTGTTTTGTAGGAACTTGATAACACACATGGCAAAACTAAGCATTTGGGATTTGATTAAAACAAAACACTAAGTAGACATGCTAAAAACTGATATTTAGGTTTATTTATGGTTACAGGGACGGGCTGCACAGCATGTAACTGCTAAATGCTGCAGTGACCATGAAGTTTCTGAGGTTCTTCCACATCTTACTAATGTATACACTGGTAGTTAGGAAATATTTTTAAACTTACTTCAGGTGAAGATGACCAGTGGTTGATTATGAATGGCTAAACTTTATATATAGATGGTACTAAGGCTCAGTATAGGGTTTTTAAAATATGCTGATATCGTTAGCCTTTCATTCACTACCTCCTAAATTTTTAACATCTTTATAATTTTCTCCTTGGAAGAAAGTGCTTAAAGGCTTGACTGTTTCATACAGATTTTTATCTTTAGCTAAAAGAAATCCAGAAGTGATAGTGAAGTTGCTATGTGTGATTGACAAAATTAAGCTGCTATTAATGTAATCTTTGTGTATTAAGTATCCTGTATATGTAAACTGTATTTTCAACCCAGATTTTATAAATTAATTTATAAATATCCAAATTACTTCAAAATGGAGCAGAAAACTGAAGTTCCTTTGAGTAGTGTTATATGTTGTATACGTCTTTCCTTCATTGCAGCTGGGAGATAAGTGCACCTTACTGGGAGAAACAAGCAAATTCTTCATAGAATTAAGATGCATTTACTTTGAAGTTCTGCTCTGGTACTGGGGAAGTCAAGCCTAACTGTGAATCATATGTTTTTCCACAGCTGAATTAAATTTAGGGCAATGTTCTCACAACCTGTCTTTAACACGTGTATTTTTGTGAATATTATGTATTTTCTAATTAAATTCTACTCGAAATGTGATTTTTACATTAATGAACTTGTTTAAAATGTCAAATATCAGTATTTTTCTTACAACTTCAATGTATAATGTACATTGTTAAGCTCACTGAATGAAGATTGATTTTATGAATCTAGCTAGCTGTAGCTGTATATTAGTCTTATATTTTTACAGACTGGAATAATAAATGGATATAGAAATAAAGTGGCTTTTTTTCTTAATTACTTTTAGACATGTAAAAGTGAGGAAGAATGCAATGTTTGCTAATTCTGAAGCGTGAATGTAGATGGGCTCCTGCTTCCTCTTGGGCGCTTGAAACTTCTGTTTCCTCGTGGGCTGTTTTCACATTAGCCTTAATGCTTGCTTCCTCTGCTCCTTTTTCTGAAGCAAATCTTACATGTGGAAAGCGTGCGCTGAAACTTGTCCTTGGGTGCTGCTGACTGGCCTGCGATGTGCTCGTTCTATGATTCCTACAGTAGCTGCTAATAATGAATTTTGCATTCTATCACTTGCCTGAAGACTACTTATGGTAAAGCGTAGGACGTGAGTCTGGAAGATGGTTCTCTCTCATGTGTCACCACTGTCAAGTGCTGCTGGCAATTTGGAGGTTTTCCTTTACTCTAAGTATTTGTTACAACTGTATTAATGTTTTGACTTGCACCCAGTCCCCTTACAAATGTTTTCTCCCTTACTGAATGTATTGGCAGCCCTTGAAAAAATGTACCTGGTGCCAGAAGATTTGAGTTTCTTTAGGTCTTTTTGCAACTGCTATTCTCAGGGCAAGCCATAGAATTTCTGTGCTGTACCTTCCTTTATATGTGCACAACTGTAGGTTCATTTGTTTGGTTCAGTATTCTTCATGCTTGTCTGTGAGACTGCAAACAAATGCTGTATTTGAATATCGGCATGCAGCTTAAGGAACCTGTTTACTTCATCTGTGCACTTGAATCTAAATGCCTTTTGTCTGGAAGAAACTTCTTTGCACGGAACCTGACCGAGCTTTCTTAAAAGGAATGCTGAAATTGGCAGGGTGTTCTTGAAATGGTGGCCGTTTCAAAAATTCACACTGTGTGAAAATTTAGATGCAGTGTTTTTCTAACTTAATCTTCTAGCTAAACACATAAAGCTCTGAAACATTTCTAAGTTACTGATTTGTCTGTAATATGTGAATTGCTGTGGGAATGAGTTAAATCTCAACAGCAATACTAGGAATTAAGGAACAGATATTCTGAATGAATTGAATGCATTAGAAAAATAAAAAGAGCAAAATCTGAAAGGTTAATAAGGCCTTTTTAAGCTGGACTAATGCTAATACAGACCCAGAGTGAATCTGCAGTGAGGGCACAGTTCAGAAGCTAATCAGAGACACTTACTGAACAAGACTGAAATGCAACACCATTTGGACAGATTACTAATCTCCACGTATTGCTTTCCTAAACTAAGATGCTAATTGTAAAAGGAAAACTAATTTTCCCTGCTGCTGCTGCCTCCTTGAGGAAGAAATGCAGCTGTTAAATACCACATAGTAATGTGTGGAGAAAGATATTTGAGGAAAAAGTACTGGCAAGAATTTAAGGCCTGCAGGAAGACCCAAAGATTGCTTTTTGTGGCAGTCTAGCTGCTAGCTTCTCACGTAACCGTCCTCACTCTGTGTGTGATCAGGCATTTAAATACTCCTTGTTTTCTGTGTGAGAAAAGAATGAAACTGGAGATGGTTCCTCCTCACAATTCATCCAAGAGAAAATGTCAGCACTTCTTATGAAAGAGCCTCAAAGTGGGACTTGGTCTCTGCAGCGGTGTTGTACCCAGCTTGTACAAAAGCAAAAAGTGAAGGAAAGGAGTCAGACACTGTCAGTTAAATATTTGCTATATTTTGTGACCTTATGGGTGCAAATATTTTACCTGTGAATGGCATTAAGTTTCTTACCTTTCACAGAAGATGAGGTTTTTAGCTCTTTAGACAAAGGAGAAATGCACTGTGCTGAATTCTCAGGATCATTTCCAACCCAGTTCAATATTGAAACATTTGCAGATACAGACTTGTTTGAATTTTCAGAAGGAACGCATTGAGACGTGTGGCGCTACAGAAGGAGAAAGGCTGAGATTAGTGCTAAGCACCCCATTTACAGTTTTCATCTTGAAATTAGCTGTGGCGCCCCTCTAGTCCAGGTTCACCTAGGTTAGTTCTGCTGATTGTGAGGGCTGTATGTGGTCCTGCAGAAGAGGGATCGCCAGCTTCAAGGTAGCTTCATAGACGCTTCCGGTACCAGCGTGAAGAAAAATATGCATTGCGTGTTAGCAGTGTTGCTCTTGGATGCTGTAGAAGCAAGAAATGTTATGGCTGCTTCTCAGAGAAGTGAGATCATAGCCAAGATTGCAGAATTCAGACTACTTATGCAACTATGATAGATCAGTTGTGTACTTTCCCTCTCAAACAGGAGACAGATTCCTCTCTGGGGACTTTATGTAGTATGTTTATTTTTTTTTTTTTTTAAGTGGTTTAGAAATATGAGGCACAGAGCGATTTGAGGAAGTGCTGTGCTGTTTTACCAGCACTTCATGTTACAGCCATTTGGAAGTGTTGCTAATAAGATATAATTTCCTGCCCTTCGAATTAACATTCCTTTCTACTTGGACTCGTACTTCGTTACCTAAGGAAATACCTTGCATTTCATCAGAGAGGAAGGTTTGTGTTGGGCTCTGTGATGCTGCGCCCATGTTTGCTCTCCAGAGGAGAGCATGGTTTTTTCTCCGGTGCAATGATGCTTTCTGAATGCCTTCTTCTGGCACATGGCAATACCTTGTCACTCTCGTTTTTGGTGGGGGGGGTTCTTTTGGCACGTGTTGGGAATGCTCAGAAACAAAGCACAGAGTTCAAGGGATAGATGGATACAGACGGTGTGAAAGGAGCTACAGAGGGTAAGAAACTCATCTCATTCAGAGGTTTATGCTTGTATAAAAAACACCTTATTGGTGTGGTTCAAACACGCAAATCTGATGTGTATCATAACCTGGCATGCCTGAACAAATTCTTCAAATAAGTGCCTAGTTTTTCACAGCTGCAAGACAAAGTGGAGGGAGGATTAAACAGTAGGAGGCAAATAGGAGATACGCTAACAAAGGATGCAAGTGCCCCAGCACGATACAGAGGAATATTTAACTTTGCAAAAGCCAAAGTTTGTTTATTGTATTAAGCTGTACCAATCAGTCTAATGAGATACTGTCTCTGCTTGCAAGCCTTGCCTCTCTCCAGACTCGTGACTGTAACTGCTACCTCCGGTTGTGAGACACCACATTTTCTTCCAGGGGTTTCAAGTTTTGTTTAATATTTTTTTCAAGTTATTTGCCGTTATTCTGAGTGCTGCAGACCCAGTTTGTTTGTTTTTAAAAAGTAGGATTCATCTTTTGGAGGAAGCAAAAGACTTTAAAGTCTTGTGCTGAGGAGAAAGCACTGAATGTATAAAGAGATTTCTGTGACTTTGAGTGCTGCATGAGGTTACATAAATTCAGTTTACAGTTTAAAAAGTCCAAATCTCAAGTCCTGTAATAACCTTGTTATTAAGCATGCCCTTTCTATCCTGTGCTGTGAAATGAGGAAAAGATGTGTTTTTGCAGACTTAAAAACAAGCAGTCTAAAACTGAATGCCAAAATGACTTGCAAAAGATCATCTGGACACTCTATTAGATGTTGAAATTCTATTTATTGTCTTTCAAAAATATTTCAGGTGGTGTTTATCCTGAACATGCCTCTCCACATGCTTCCTTCTATCTCATGTAACTTAGTTACAAAGCAGTTCATCTGTGATACACAAGTCAGAAGGGGATCTGGACTTCATGCTTCCCAAGCACAACTTTTCAAGTCTCACTGACATTTAACCTCATGCACCTTTCAAACATACACGGTAGAGACCACTGGGGTCTACAGCAGCAATGGTTGAGAACAGGGCTACGCATGGTAGTCTTAAATGTTTGTTCCCCTTGCTCTTTTCATTAAAGCAAATCTTTGGTGTGCAAATGTCTAGCAAGAGCTCTGCCCTGACCTGGAGAGTTTGCAACTGGAACAAAGCTTGTGCTTGGAGTCTCATGGCCAGAGGTGCAATGTATTTTCTCTACATGATGTGGAGCAACAGCAGCTCATTTCTGCAAATACCGTACGATTTTTCAGGTAAGAGCTTTCTCGTCACCACTGTATCATGAGGTTCTGCCTGGTGCTCTTACCAGCATGGTGCAGGCTGGGCTTGGATCTCAGGCTGTTCAGACTGCTGGGGAGAGAAACTGCAGGCTGTTTGCTCCTGCTGTTGTTCCTCCCTGTACCGCCTCAGGCCTGGCTCCTTTGGTCTTCTGAGCAAACCACGTGCTGTAAGTGCAGCGTTTCCTTGGGGGTGCTAGACCAGATCTGAAGTGACAACTCCATCTTTTCCTAAACCGAGGAAAGCTTTGCGGGACAGTGTAGTCCTGCGGTAGTCTTCTCCTCTGCAAGCACTCAAAATTAGTTTCTCTGGTATTTGTAGTAACTGCACCGTGAATAATGCTCCAGGGGCCGAGTAGGAGGGGGGAAAGGTGGATGATGTTTTATCCTCCTTTGCCCGGCTCTAATCTGCAGGCATCCCGCACTGCTGGTCCCCCCCTGCCTGCAGGCAGAACTTTGTCGCTTCGGTGTCGGGCTGACAGGTGAGGTACTGTGCAGTGCTCTGTCCCCATGCCCACAGTGTGAGTCTGACCTCGTGCGGCCACGAGCGTTTCTCGGTGTCGTTCTCCGCTCTGCGTACGGTTCCCTCAGCGGCTATTAGCGATCGAACAGCTCCGAATGCCTGCGCGGGGGAGAACAGCCAGTGCGCTGAGAACAGACGGTTCTCGTCGTCTCCGCTGGGAGCGCTGCCGTGACCCTTTATCCTTCAGAGCGCTGTTCCGGTGTGTCAGGCTGCGTCCTAACCGCGGGCTGCAAGGACGAGCCCCGCAGGACGGCAGCAGCCCGGAGCGCGGCCCGGCCCCACTGGGCGGAGCGCTGCCGCGCGGCTTCGCCTCCGTTCCCGCCCGCCGCCGCCGGGTGGCGCGCGCGTCCCGCTGAGGGTGGCTGTGGGAGCCCCGGCGGCACCGCCCGAGTGGGGGGCGGGGAGGAGCGGAGCGGCGGGTGGAGGCGGGGCGGGGGCTGCCTTCAACTCGGCCGGTGAGCGGCTGCCGGGGGAGCGATGCTGCGGCCGGAGGAACGGTCGGGGCCCCGTGCGGGTGCGGCGGCTGACGAGGTCGCGGCCGGGCGGTCGGCTCCGCAGCGCAGGGAGGTCGGAGGTAGGTCCTGAGGGCGCCCCGGGGGGACCCGGCGTGACGGCGGTCCGCCAGGGACGGAGCGGGGGCTCAGGCGCTCCCGGCCGCCCCCGGCTCTGCCCCACTCACTTGCCGCGCTTTTCTGGCTCGGATCTGAAGGCGGCGGAGCGTTTGCGTGCCCTCCGGGTTATTTCTCTATTTGCCGGTTGATGAACGCGGGTAGCCGCGGCTGCCGCTCTGCCGTCTGTTCTGCGGACTCCGCTCTGGTGGCGGTGCGGTCGGGGTGAGGCGATGCCCGCGGCGCTGCCGGGCGGCCCGGAACGATTTGCAGCCCGAGGGCGAAGGGCGCTCCGAGCTGCCGCGGTGGGCTGAGGTTCCCGCAGGAGCGGGGATGGCCGTGGAGGCAGAAAGCGGTGCGGCACCCCCGGACCGCGGGCGGCTCCTCTCCCTTCAGCCTGGAGGCGATGCAGGGCCGGTAGCGGCTCTGCGCGCGGCGGCCGGCAGTTGTTGTCAAGAGGAAGGACGCTCCGCTTACTGTCCTTAAAACAGGTTATTTTTCCCCCTTCCTTCGTTTTGGCGATAGAACATTGATGTGTTCATACTCGTCTCTAAGAAAGCAAGTAATGGGAAAACTTTCCTTCAGCTGTGCCATGTGCAGCGCTTTCCTTATCCTCTCCCTTTACACCATCACTCACTCCCTAGATTTTGTCTTCCCTTATCCGAGCTCTGCAATCCATCGCACTTCTCTCACACATCTGAAGTTTGGAGCCACGGCGTTGTTTTTCCGTGCAGTGCTCTCAGGGAGGTGCTGTAACGCGGTCCTCTCTCTGCCTCATTTCTCTGGTTAAACCATCGGCAGCTTTTGCCTTACGTTTGGATCCAAACCTCAATTACTCATCTCTGCATCTCCAGTGTGCAGAAACAAGTATTGCTAAAGCTAGTGACAGTCACATAAGTGAATTTTCAAGCTTGGTTCAGATGACATTACAAAGTGAACTACTTAGGGAAGAAGTTTTGTTACAGCATTATGTCAGCTGTTTGGGTTCTATTGGTATTACCAAGTGCTGCTCAAACCGACGTTACATAAGAAACGAAGAAGGCTGCCAATTAACAAAAACAGGTTTCCCGTGTAGTGTTACATGGCAGATGGTGTATTTTTGTAACTGATGGGTTAAGCCTGTTGGTTCTTACAGGGGATACAGGAACAACATGCACTCTTTGCTTCTTGCAAGTCATTCTGTTTCCTTTATTCGTCTTCAGCTGAAATTAAACACTCGTTTTAATACCAAACCTTCTGGACTATTGCCTATATTGGTAGCTTGTTCAAAGCCATGATATAATTGGGGTATTTTCCTACTTTAGGATTAATTGCAGATTCTGTGGAATGTTCTTACACGTCTCTTCCCTTGGGACTGGTACTGCCAGCTCAGCTTTGTGATGTAGCACAGTGCTGCTGAAACCACACAGAGGACTTTCGGTTCTTTTCCACGGAGAGCACTGCCTTAGTTTTGCTCTTATTATCAAGCAATTAGCAATAGCAGTTGTCTCCAGTATAGAATTCCTAGTCTGTTAAATTTTGCTTAACAGTTGTCGCAAATGAAACTGTGATAATAATGAATGAAAAACAAAGTATTTGCATAGTCCAGGAGCAGATTTTGCTACATGAAGGTTCTCAAGACTGTGGTGTATTATCCTGCCTTGAACCTATCCTGTACGTTGGCACAGAAGGCTGTAACTCTTGAAATACATTTGCCGCTCTGTTTTTCTTTCCCTTTATCCACGGATTGTTTTGCCCTCGGAGGGTTTTTTCAGTGTTCCGAAGCTGGTACAGGGGGACGTTGTGCCAGAGAACCTGTTAATTTCCAGCAGTATTGAAATGTGCCTTCCTGATGGAGTTTGTAATGTTATAAAGAGGAGCGTGGTTCTCTGGTTTGGATATTTTATATGTTTTCTATGCCTACATTTTCATCTTAATGACATGGTAGGAGAACTCTCTGAGATCCAACAAAGGCAGCTTAATGTTTGGAGTGAAAGTGGTGGAACGCTTTCTGGAAAACTTTGTAGAGAAAATTTGATGCTGAATTCTCCCTCCTCTCCTCCCCCCGTAATGAATAAGTTACAACACTGTATTTATTGTGGGCATGAAGTGTTCATGGTGTACAACACCAGACCCAGATCTTTGTACAAAGGAGCAGTCTTGAAATAAATATATATATCCTGGGTGTACGGCTATATGGCAAACAGGTATTGGATTAGAAAGTTTATGCTGTTACAAAGCAGAAATGAGATAAAGATTGTACCTGCATCCTGGGCTCGCAGAAGGGTTCCCAGAGGGAGGATCTCCAGATAGAGCTCCTTCCTCCTGGGGAGTCAGCCCTTCAATGGGGTCTGGGAGGGCTGCAGCATGGCTCCACCCCTTCCGCTCACTCAGGTGAAGCTGCGTTCACCTGTGCCCCTGCAGCTGACTCAGCGCTCGCCTCAGGTGGGCAATCAGAGGTTCAGGCCGTGATTCAGCAGCTCCCATACACCTGGGGCAAAGCAAACAAATTGTTCCAAGGTTGCATAGGAGGTTATACTGAGGTTGAGACAAAATGGAAGTGGTGTTAAAGAGTTAAACAAGCTTCTCTTATCCAGGGCTTGGAATATAGAAGGACAAATTTGCAGTTGAGGAACAAAGGCATAGAGGGAAGTGGTGAGAAAGGGATTTTACTACAGTTACAGTATATGCTATGTAAAAGAAAGCTATCTTCAAAGCTAGATTACATAAAATTTTCTCCTAAATTACAGAAAGAAGTCATGGTTTTAAGTGGGAGGATCGACAGTGAATAAAGGGGAACGCTGAAATGCCTTCTGGAAGTGGTGCTGTTGAGCCTTTGGCTGAGGCTTCAGGATAAGTTGCTATGGAAAGGCCCAGCAGTTTTGCTCTTCCCCTCACTACTTGTTGGCTTTGTCAGTACTGGCCTTAGCGTGGCCATGTAATGAAGTGACTAATCTGAGCTAATCTGATTTGACAAAGAAATTAATGGTTAGTGATTATTTTGAACTCAGGATACTTCTCTGATCCATTCTGCTGAGAACAGGACAGTAACCTGTACAGATAAGGCAGCTTCTTTATGTGGATGTTTCTTTCATGCATTCTCTATTAAATTATTGGAATTTATCTTCATTTTACAGTAACAGTTTGTGATAACTGCTGTTAAACAGTTGTTCCAAAGCCGTAAGCTTTATATCAGTTTTGAACTACCTCTTTAAGCCAGCTCTGCTAGTAGCACATGGCTGGATCAGCGGCTTTGGGCCGGTGAAGCTGGCTGTGCACAGACCTGCCAAGAAACGTCTGTTTGATAGGATTGTTCTGCAGCCTATCTGATGCGTGCACCACCCACTGAGGTTGCACTGCTCTAGAATACGCTCAGCAGAAAAGGATTTTCTGCCTTGTGAAGACTGTGAGAAATCAGGCTCAGCGCTTCCATGGTGTTTTTTTGTTTTTTTTTTTTTCCACAAATCAAATGTCTTTTAGCAATGTGAAGTGACTGGGAGTCTTCTTACATGAAAAGAATGTATTTTTCTGCTGTCTAGCAGTGATCTTTCCGGAGCTGCCTGTGTGCAGTGCCATAAAAGAGTGAAGTGCTCTTTCATTCTGAGGAGGAAGCAGATGCAGAAATTCTGTTCCTTTATTTAAGCATGCAAAGGAGCAGCAGAAGGACAACAGATTTTCCACACAGAAATCTTTACTCAGGCAGACACGGAACAGATTGTTTGGGGATGTAAACTCATGTTAGCACTACTGAAACCCAGGGACTGATTTATAGCAGCCATGGATCTCTTCAATAAACCTGTGCAGTGTGACATGTCCTGAGGTTTCTTCCATCTAGATGTGCGCGCCCAGGAGGGGCTGGGAGCCCTTTGTGGGTAGGTTTTACATCTTGTCTAGGTGAAATTACATCGTGAATGTAACGGCTCACGCTGCTGAAGACTTCTCACGGAGCTCAGTGAGACGCAAAGACCACTAATGGGCCATCAGGTGTGGTCACTAAGTAGATGCAGAACCTCCAGCTGCTGCCATTCCTCTGATACCAAGGCACAAATCTTAGCTCAGTGCTGCTCCAGATGGCTGCACAGCTTTTGGGCCGTGTTGGATCACGTTCCTGCTGCTCGGAACACAGCCAGTGCTCATACCGGCATCCCAGCAAATGGGTTTATGTCCTCCGCCATGCTGTGTCTTATACATATGCGCGAGTTCATCCCTGTGAAAACAGGCTGAACTTCTTCCAGGTGCTGAAGGATTTTTTGTTCCCTTTCTTTGAGATATCGCAGTTTGTCCTTTCCAGTCCTGGAATCGCTGTGCTCAGTGTGATGTCACTGTTCACAGCTGTGACCATCATGCACTGTAACCAAGAAAGCCACCCTGGAGCTGTGCCCCATGGCTGCTGCGCCAGCCTTATCCACGTGTCCTCGAGTGGTGGCCAGAAACCTCCTGCTGGGGAAAGGTCTTCTTGTAGAGAAAGCTGGGCGTGCTGGGGAGGTGTTTGGTGTGTGCTGAGCACGGTGACTGTGTGCTTTCACATCATGAGCGTGAATTACCTCAGAATCATAGAATCGCAGAACTGACTGAGTCGAAAGGGGCCTTTAAGGGTCGTCTGGTCCAGCTCTTCAGCACACTTCAGTTCAGTTGTAGTCGTGCCATTCCTGTGTGCATCTCATGTTTATCTTCTGATGCCCCAAACGTTTCCTTCTGGGGCAGCGGGGTGGGGAGGGTCAACCATTTGAGTGAATAATGTGAGCTGTAGCATCAAACTAACTTCTGTAAGTCACTGTTTGTTATTTACACCCAATGCGGGCACTGCAGCGTTCTCATTTCCGCCGCCTCCCTTAGAAACGCGCACGCGGAGCAGCGCAGCAGCCGCAGGGCCGCACCACGCGCTGCCGGGGATGCCTCTGGGTGCGTTCTCGCGGCCTGACGCGCCGGGGCTCTCTGTGCTCTCCTCCTGGCAGGTGACGGCGCTACAAAAAGCCGTCGAGGAGCTGCTGGGCCGTATGGAGTGCTGTGCCGGCCTCGCGGAGGCGGCAGGTGCCGCGGCGCGCGCCGGAGGCCATGTCGCCGCCGAGATCGTGATGCCGCGCGGGGCGGCCATCTTGGCGGCGCGGCCGCCTCGGGCAGAGCTGCGGAGGGGCGCGGCGGCCACCGAGTGGCGCTGCTGAGTGAGCGGCCGCGAGGCCCCGCCCCCCCGCTTGGCTCCGCCCCCTCCCCTCAGGCGCTGCTGGGCGGCCCGGGCCGGCGCGTGGCGCGGGAGCAGGGCCGGTCGGTGCCAGCTGCTCCGTGCTGTTGGGTCGGAAAGCCTGGCACAGGTGGAATGACTGATGGGGGAGCGCTGAGTAACGGCGGGATTGTGTGTGGTGCGCTCGGTGACGTTTGCGGCGCACGGATTGCCTTAGCCGTTGTCAGCGCCGTACTGCCCGCGGCAGAGCACGTGCGGCAGGAGGTGCGCGCGGCTGTTCGGCTGACCCCGGGCGGGAGGCGGCTCTGTCTGAAGGCTGCTTGGCTTTCAAGGGTGCTCGCGTCCAAACAACGAACGTAACGTCTGCGTTTCCCCGTGTTATTGCTCACCACATCGTTCGTCTCTCCCTTCTCTACCTTATGCAATGTGCGTGTCGCTGTCTGCCCCGGGGATTGCTAATAGCCGTGAAGCATCCGATTCATTTCAGAGAGCAAGAAGAGAAACGTTTCCTCAGAGCCTTTTTGTCTAGGAGCCGTTCTGGTTGACGTTCCGTAGGTGTCGGCTGCTGCCGTTTCTGCCCCTTGTGAACAGGACAGGCCCGGTTCTGCCCTCCAGTCTCTGGAAAATACAGCACGCAGGAGACACGTTTCACAGCCAAAAATCTTCTGACTTCATTCCTGCGGGGCGGTGACTGCTCCAGTGCTCTGACATCCGCTGCTCCAAGTAAGTGGTTTGACTGCGTGGTTCTTCGCTGTTGGTTACATACCATCTGAGTTGCTGTTAAGTTCCTTAACTCAATTTTTCTGTTCTGTAGCTTAGGCTAAAGCTTTATGTAGCCGTTTATGTTTTTTTTCCCATCGATCAGGCATTGTTGGCTCCAGTATATGGAAGATGGTTAGCTTGTTCAGAGGGACCCAGAGAGCTTTTTACCTGCTGTGAGATGACTTCTACTTCTGTTGCCAACCTCTTCTACAGAAAATATTAGCCTAGTTTCAATCCACTCTTTGCTCCACCTATTACAACATCTTGCCACAACCTGCAGGCTGAGAACAGTTATGCAGTATGCAGATCATTGGCCTTGTCTGGAACATCAAAGCACTGCTGTAGGCGTGCTGATTTTTTGCCTTTCTATCTACAATGTCAGATTCCTTTCAGCAGCATACCAAGTAGTATCGGGGAATCTGAGTAACCCAACGCTGTGTTTGAATTGATTCCAGCTGCTGTGCATAGCAATAATTTAGTCTTTTGTCTATGCCAATATTTGGTAAGGAAAACCTTGCTTATTTCAACTGAGCATTTAGTAAAGTACTCAACAGTGAGGGATTTGGCTTTTCTCTGAGCGCGCTGCTGTTTTTCAGTTAAAAGTATGCATTGGTTTGAGTACTGCAATGGGAGAAATCTGGCTCTTCACTGCTAAGGAAGGCAAAACGCTACTTCTGGAGTCAGGCTGTTATCCCTATTTAGGCACAGCACTTAAAATGGACACCTGTACAGTCGGTAAGTTACAGTGATGGTGTTAATGCAGTTCTCTTGCCTCACGCTTGTCATGGAGGAAGCACCTTGGAATGAGAAGGTTGTGCTGGAAGAATATGACTGCCACATGTTTGACATTTTCTCTTCGGGCGCTAAATAAATCAGTGCCTTTTAAGTGGCTTCGCAGCCGCCCAGGTGTAATCATCAACTCGTGGTTTGAGCTGAGCTACAATTGGAGCCTGTGACAAAGCGGGCAAAGGCTTCTTTGTAGCAACCGGACTTTTATGTGTGCTGTTCTCATTTTGTTTTCGGGGTCACTGTTGTATCTTTTGGGTGCAATTCGGTGTCCTTGCATGCCTTCCAGGCTGAGTGAAAATGGTAGCTGCTCAGAGATGCGCACCTGGTTTGGTTACAAGAGGAAATTCATGACTTCTTTTTCTTTGGCTTCTGAGTCTTGAAGAGGATGTGTGTACATATAAAAATCTATTTGATATTCTGTTTTTTAATTAAATATATATGTTGATTGTCCACCAGCATTCTCACCTGTTTAGAAAACCACAGTGAGTGGCTCTCAAACCATTGAACCTTCTTGCAGAGCTCAGCTTGGGGAAATGAGCCAATAATTTAGCTTTGTTATGGCTCCGCAGACCAGCTGCTAACTGCTTACCTTTGTCTCGTGGGCTTGGCTTGGGAATCTCCTCCCTGAGGCCTTCGGTGTGAGCCCTGGCTTCATGGCTTGGAAGAAGAGAGGTTGCTACGTGTAGTTTGCTGTGGCTGGGATTTGTGTGCTGGACAGCAACGTAATGGATCTCAGATTTCTTATTTCTTACCACTGAGATGATCAGTTTACCAGTGCTGCTTTTACTAGTGATTCTTTGGTGTTACTTTGTTAACAAATAGGATCAAATGCCAATGTGGTATTTGACAAGTTCCTGTGACAAGTAGAATTTGCACAGTATCTTTAAAATCGCTAGCTATTTAAAGAAGAAAAAGTTTTTATAGAATACCAAAGATCAGGAATCTGTGCTTAGAACCTTTGTGTGCGAGAGCCTTTGCTCCGTGCGCCCTCCTCAAGTTAGCACAGTAAAACCAATTAAGAGGAATAGATTTGGTTGTCGGTGTTTTTTATTTTTTTGTTTGTTTTCCCCATGGCCTGCTCTGCTCTGTGCTTGTGCTGAGCACTCAGCGAGGTCTTCAGTAAGATAAGGTGAAACAGTTGCGCAGGGAGAAACGGATCTTAATTGATAGTGTGGGTTTCAGGCCAGTCCTGCTTTCCCTGCCTTATGAGAGGCTGCTGTACCAAGAGGATCGTTTCCCTTTTTTCCCTCAACTCCTTTTGAGCTCCTCTGTCACTGTGGTTCTGCAGACTGCTGCAGAATTACTCTTATTTAATCATATTTGCATATCATTTCCTTTCATCACAGGCTGCTTGCTGAAAAATCAGCTCTTCTCTGTCTTGTATTGGTTGTTCGCGTTTACTCTGAAAGAAAGGTGGTTTAAATTTGTTCCATGTCTGCTTTGACCTGGTTGTGTTGATGGTTGTTGTACCAAGTCTGTACAACATCTCCTTTTTCTGACATGTCCCAAACTGTGGTTGTGTTTACAGAAGTTATCCAGCACTGAGCTGTAAGAACGGCTTTTCTCCATTTCTTTCTGAGTTTGTTGGCTTTTTACCTTACCTTTGGGAAGTACAGGCCCCAATTTTCATCTGATGTATTTACTGGAGTATGAACTTCACCTTAGATCACCAATCTGTTTTTCATGTGAACCGTATGATATAGGTTTGGGGTTAGTGGCTGTTCATTTTTTGTGACTCCATTCGTGGGGATTCTGCCCAATTGTCCATGCTCGTTTTCTATTGGAAATGAAGAATATATTGTGAAGATAACATTGTGTGCCTGTGTGTGCAGTTGTGCCGCTGCTGGGTGTATGTGGTGCTGAAACCAGTAATACAGAAGATACTGCTGGTTTGTTTACAATAGAAAGTTAGTACTACTTTGAAATGTCTCTTTGATTTGCTATCACGGAATGCTTATAGCTGTATTAAAACACATGCTCTGCATGTTCTGGTAATAAAAATGCCATAAAATCTTACCACAAGTTGTTTTATAAGTGTAGCATTGTCCGTACTAAGCTTTAGAAACTACAACTTCCTGTAAGAAGAAAGGAGAGACAAAGAAGGAAAGGAGTCATATGATCATCACTAGAGCTTCTGGATGCTTATTAGAGCTCATAAAGTATGGCCCAACTCTCGTCCTATCCATTTTTTTTCTCCACATATGGATACCAAAAGTAGGTTGGTTGTATTAGGCAGCAAAAAGGTGATATCATCGTTCTTGGGTTAAGGCACTTACTGTGTAGAAACGTGACAGGAGCTGATGAGATTACTGTGTTCTATGTGAGAAGTCCTGCTGTCCTGAGCCCTGTGAGATGGGGTGGTGGAGGTGGTGTAATCAAAATGTGACCCAGGGCAGCCTTGCTTTGTTTTGCTGTTAGTGTTGGTTGATAGCAGTTTTAGTTGTATTATTTAGGTGTAAGTGGTGTTTTACCTCTTGTTGATAGATGAGTGACCTTCTTACTACCCTGAATTAGGATCATTTGCCATAGGCAATGTCAAATCCTTTTCAAAAACTGATTGATCACAAAGTATGATTTAGCTGTTCTCCAATGCAATCAAAGCATGGAGGTAGTTTTCATTGAAAATTAATCAATACCCCTTTTGTCTACAGTATTCTATAATAGGAGGTGGAAGGTCTCTTGGGAGGAGTGTGGAAATCTGGGGAAGATGAGGGAAGGGTTTATGTGGAAGTACTGTTACCTGCTATTGGTTATTTTGTTGTCTCATTGATTACTTGGAAATTAATTAATTTTCCAAGTCTCTACTTTACAGCACGCTTATGAAGGGGCCCTTGTGATATTTTTTTGAACGGAAGTGATAGAAATGCTTTGAAATATTCATATGAAAAAAAAATGAAGAATTTATCTTCAGGATTCATCCTCGTGTGAGATACTTCTCTTTTTTAATGCAGGTTAGAAGGTGATAGATCAGAGATTCTGGATGAGAGCATTCCACTCACTAATGACAAGGTGAGGGAAATGAACCGTGTCTGTGCCTCTGTGCCAAAATTGATTAGTTAGATGTTTGTTAATTGTAAAGTTTACGTCCTTCTTTATATGTGCTTTGTAGGTTAACTGTCTAGGTATATATATGGAGCACTCACAAATTTAGAGCTCTACGTTGTCTTAGATTTTATATTTGTTTTAAAATCAGTGTAATGCTCACCTGTGGTTCAGCACATGCAAGTATTTATGATTTTGGAACATCACTGGGTAATTCAGTGGTGCTGATTTTACTGTTTCTAATGCTGGATTAAAGGCAGTAGTCATTTTTTTGATGTTAATTTAAAAATATATTTATTTATTTATTTATTTATTTATTTATTTACTCAAAGCAGGGGTGTCTGTGAAACTATATATAACTTTAATTGTTTAAGTCTTACATCCAGTGCTGACATATCCAGGTTGCTGATGGTAGCCTTATCATCAACACACATCTTCTGCTGTGTGTTTTTTGGTGTCTATTATTTCCTGAGTGAGAGAAGCTAGTATGACTGACTATGATGCCCTCACCACGTTTAGTGAGCAGTATGTTAACGTTTGTGTCAACTGAGGACAAGTTTGCCTCTAGGAAGAATATAATTAAAACATGATGAGATAAATTGTGTAATGCCCCAGATCACTTTGAACTGACTCAGAAGTGAGAGAAACTGAGTGTTTGTGGCATTAATTCCAGATAGACATCTCTTGAGCCTCAAGCTCTACTCTTCTACGAGTTAATATCCTCTGGTGATGTTTATAACTGTGGGAGGGACAGCACAACTGACTTTGCTTCCAGCAAGTTTTCTTTAAATGCAATGCATTTTTGCTTTCAAAGAGAAGTTGGCGTTTATCAAAATGCTTCAAATTTATGGATGTGTACAGCATGGGGAGAATGGTGAAGGGCAGGAAACAGAGGTAAGGCAATTTAGAACAAAAGTGGGAGTCAGTTGAAACCTGTCTAATTTTCAGAAGTGAATACCTCAGTGTAAGAAATAGCACGCTTGACAATTTAACTATACTGTAATGTGTACTTACGTTGGATCTCAGAACAGGGAAAGAAAATTAAAGCTAAGCAATTACTTATCCCCAAAGCAACAGAGCACCTTATTCATTTTTTTTTTCCTCCTTCTAATACAGAGGGGGAAGAACACCCTTCCTGACCCCTCACCCCATTCCCTGAATACAGTGATAGGGACATCATAATTCGGAATATGAAGAAAGTACCAGTCTTTGTGCTGGGCTACAGGTTACCCTTGAAAGACGCAGCAGAATTTTGTTGAGAGGCTTCCTGTGTCATCAGACTAAGCTAATAATTTGATTGACTAGAAATCAGTTTTTCTCCCTAGCATTATCATCTGTAATGGAAATAACCTGAGAGCACAAGATTAAATAGGTAATTTAAGCAGTAGATTATATTTTAATTAGAACTTCAAATTTAAAAGCTTAGCATCCATAGGGATTTTAAAGGAATAAATTAAGTTATGCTCTCAGGAGTAGGAAAGGGAGAAACTGTTGTGTAAAGGTTAAATAGGATGAGAATTTGCTGGGTTTTAGTTTTGAAGTTGGCACTGATATATTTTGTGCAATTAATTTACCTGCTAAGCCTCACCTTACCCCTGAAATGTGCAATGTTCAGTCTCTCTATCTGCGAACAAACAAACAAAAACATAGAAACCCCAATCTCCAGAAACCCCAACAACTTCATTGCTAATAGAGAGCATGAAAATTCTTCTGTGTTGTTGCAAATAAACGCTGTGTTTTTTAGCAGGCTTTCCCTTAGGGCTCAAATTTCAACTGAAACAGAACTTGTGTTTTTTTTAGCTGAAGTCATCTGCTTTCACCTCTTTTGCTGCTGTCACCTCCCTCCTCCCACTGTGGCCTCTCCCACCAGAAGCAGCCATACCTGTGTGGCTTCTGAGGACCTTTCCACCTCACTGCTGAGCTGTTACTGGACCTTTAGACACTATGGACACTCTCCAGCATAGAAAACTGGACCCTCAGAAAAGAAGAAAATTCAGCTTTAGACCATGACCGGTGGTTCTTCTGATGGCTGCCAGTGTCTGTACTCTACCTCTGAATATGTGCCCCTTGTTACTTACATTAGTAGTGGTGCATTCTGAAATCTTGTTAAACCTTCTTTGACTTCTGGTGCCTACCTAGGATAATGTTGAAACTCAGCATAGGTGCTTTTAATTTTCATAAGTGGTTTTTCCTCTCTCCACAGGTGTTTGTTAGAGCAGTTGCACACCACGTTTCCTTCCCAGAAGAGAAAGTGCCTGAAGCGAAGAAGAGCCATGGTGCCTTTTTAATACCACTTGCCAATTGTTTCGATATGCAACTATCCCATCTTTAAAAACGTGAGTATTTCTACAGTTGCTTTCAGCAGATGAGGAAGAGCTGTAAATACCCTTTCTAGATCAAATGTGGCTTTACAGAAAATTTCATTATTAATTATAAGTGGTGTAAAAGAACTACCTATGGTTTGTGTGTGTGAAGGGCATTTTTAATAAACAGATTATTTCAGTGAAATTTAGCAGTGGCCATTATAGCTGTGTTCTTTTTCCCCTTCAGAACTGCTGTAGCATTGTGCTGGTATACATAACGCTGGGCAGGCAACGATACACAGGTGTCACTTAATACGTAGGAGCAGCTGAACCAATCCAAAGTTTTGTTTGGTGTCGGAGCAACCTCTGTTAATTTCAGTTGCTGAAGACTAGTTCATTTTCTGCAGGTCCGGGACATACCTTAACTGTGTAAAGAACTTCATGAATATGCAGTCTGCTTAACAGGCATGGAAAGGACATGGTACATACTGATATGCTCTTTGGATAACTTAGCTGTCAAACTCTGGTGAATCTTTAGAAAACTTCAGTTAATACATACACAGTAAAGAGTGTAACTTGGCCAAAATTGGTAAGATTTTCATAGCAATGGGAAAAGATGTCTCTGAAACCAGGGCAGTTTTTGTAGCTGTGCTGCATCGTTCGTTCAAAGGTCTGTGTAGCCAAACAGTCCCCCTTAAGTGACGACCAATTGAACAGACTGACAAAGGAAAGGTTTAAAGGACAAATTTTACTGTGTGGCTCTCACTGTAAATTCTGCCTCTGGTTGGCAGCGCTCTGTGTTGGTAAGGAATTGTTCACTTCTAGAAGTGTGGAGGAAGGACTGAATTATTTAAGGATGTAAGTGGAGTTAGAATTTCTGCAGCTACTTTCATGTAGGTTTGTCTGTTGCCTGAAACATAGTAAGACCTCTGCCAGCTACTGAAGTTTCCATATTCTCTCCAGCTCTGTTTCTTTGCAGCTGTCTATCCTCTTCCTTCTGTTTTGCGGGACACCATTGCAGGGATGCCCCTGAAGCATCTTTTACCATTTAAAAATCAGGGCTGTCCTGGCCATTTTTGTCGGTGAATTTTACTTGTTCTGAAATGACAGTATCCAACTTGTGCAGCTTCTTCCCATAGCCTTTTTGGTCAGACTGGGTGTAAGTATTTGAGAGCTGTGCTCTCTGAGCAGATAATTTTTTTTCCTCTTTTGATTAAATGTGTGCTATTTCAAGTACAAGAGAAACGTCATTCTCACTGGTTTGCCATTGTATTTCAAGATGCTGCAGAATGTTGGTTTTTCTAAATCCTTAAATGTGTTTGGGTATTCAAGTTGTTTCGTACAGACTTCCAGTGCAGGGGAGCACTGCGAGAAGTGTTAAATCTGTGGGAGAAAAGTGAGTAATTAGATGCACTCTGTGTTAGGAATAGCCAGGGGTGGTCTGAAAAGAAATGACCTTTTACTAAGTATAAACTACAGTATGACCGTGTAAGTGTGACAGGTTGTGAGAACATAACTCCTCCTGAGGGAACGGAACTGAGGAAATCACTTTCTCCTGTGAAGTTTGCAGCTCTGTGGAAGAAAAGCCTTCCTCCCGTAAAGCTTGAACTCTGCATGAGAGAAGCTGTGATATGGAATCTTTTGTCCAAAGATTTAATCTGTGCCCTGTCTGAATGGGGGTCAGCAATCTTAGAGAAAGGACGGGAAATCTATTTTAGAAAATTTTAGGATGTGGATTTTGGGGGGAAAATAAAAGAAAATCCCTTGTATCATTTCCAGTGGAACAAAACTGAATGTCAGCAACTCTTCCATTTTTTTCACACATCTTTCGATAGCTGGCATTTTCTTAAAAGCAGAAGTATTCCTTCTAGCTGGCATCACTAGCTGATAATCTGGGCTGGTATTCAAAACTGCGTCTGAGAAGCAGAGAGAGAACAGAGGGCTGGTAGGTACTTCTGAAATTCCTGCTGCAGAATTTCAGCAGAGATAAGTGAATAAAAGAGCAGTTAGGAAAAGCTTGATTTTTTTTTTTCTTTTTTTTTTTCAGAAGGCCACCTATATTAGTGCTCTCATTTCTTTTCTGACATAGAAATTGCTTTTAAGCTATAATTGTATTTCACTGACAAAAGCTTCTGGCTACATACGTTAAGACCTGCGTAATATTGCCTTTCTGGAAGTTGGCTTGATCTGTGCCAGAAAATGGAAACCCAACCTCTGGGTGTAAAAAGCTTCTCCTCCAGACCTCAGTTTCAGTCGCTCTGTTCGTCCGTAGTGTTCAGCTTCAAATATATTTTGCAGTGTGATTTACGGGCTTTGATACTCTTGAATGGCAGGAAAAATCTTGTTTCAGAAACTTTTTACAAAGCAGAGATATGCAGAGTTAAAGTGAATTAGTTACAGAAAAGATATGAGCTGGTGCTAGAGAAGTAAGTGGTGAGTGCTTCTCCACCCTGCTTTTTTCTTACATTTCTCTAGGCCTCTGCTGTAAGGAATGCAGCAAGCAGTGACTCCTATGGATTTAAGTATTTGCATGTTACATATTGCAGCTCTGCACTGGCCCATGGCCTTGGGTTAATATAGGATATCATACAAAGAAAATCTGACACGTACGTGCCTTTCTGTCTTCCAAATGCAGCTCTGTGCCATTATATCTATTGTTAAACAGGACTGTGTGCACTCACTGGTATAAAACAATGCATGTAAAACAACAGCTATTTAGGTGTTTCAGGGTTCCTGTTCATAAACCTGCGCTGTGCTGCCATAGATTACAGAAACAAAAGCAATAAAACACAAAAAGCTAAAACTTGGCAGCAGTGTTCCTAGCAAGAATGCCCTCAGGCCATTGGAGCAGCATGCTGTGGAAGGTGCAGCTGAGTCACTTCTCTGAATGTTTCGCACGTCCCACTTTCTTTGTTACAGGTCTGCCATTCATACCCTTGTGTTAATAGAAATGTTTTGCAAAATTTTAAAGTCATTCTCTTCTACTAAACGAAGAATGGCTGTGTTCCCCCTTCCTGCTTTTCTGAGATACAGAAGCATAGAGCAGGCTGCGTGATGTTAGGGTTAAATATGTCAAATGTATTCTAATCCACTGAGAAATCGTGTTGTGGTGAGCTTGTTGAGAACTTTGTTGTACTGTATTTCTGTGGCTTATTATCTCCACAGCATGGTATGCTCCTCCGCTTCTTTCTGTAGCCATACAATGCATACTTCTGTAGTAGCGTCTCTCCGGAGAAATGGCTGTAGAAATCGCACTCTGTGTGACAAAAGAAAAATTTTTGTCTTTATTCCTATGGTTAATTCTGCATGCAACAAAAAAAATAGACATCTGAAATGATCTTCTGTTTAAAAGCACTCTTCTCTAAAAGAAATTGGTAATTTATACCAAGATCTGGATGGCTTTACTGGAAGCAGTGCTACAGCTCAGAGTGCGTGATTGGCAGTAGGTCTGGGCACAAAGCATGCGCTGGGTAAACACCAGACGAACGGTAGGCAAAAGGAAGTGCAGCTACCATCATGCTGGTGGGGGTTTTCTTTCATGTGCAGGGCCATTCATCAGGGCAGTTTAGCAGTTGCTGCTGCAGTGTGGAAGGACTGAAAGGAAGAGAGAAAGGTGTCAGTGAGGGCTGAAAATCACTGCAGCTGTCCTAATGCGAGCTGTTCTCCCTTTGAGCCTTCCATTTAACGTACGTGGTCTTGAAGTAGCTTTCAAATGAGTAGCTGTGAAGGGGGTGATCTCAGTCCGATATATTTTTGTAAATAGGAGCCTGAATATTTTAACAGGAGATGTACGCATCTTTGTTTTCTAGACTCAGAACTGTCCCACGTAGATCAACAGTTTCAACATTCAAAATCATGGAAGATACTAATAAAATCTGTGCAACACTGCTTTTAGTATAAAGACAGTAATACCTAAACATATGTGTTTCATTACTGTGAAAATGATTGAAGTGTTGGAAATGCTGAGTGAATTTAAGAAACACGTGGTCTTTTGCCTGGAGAGGAAAGATTGATCTGGTACAGAAGTAAAAAGGCTTGAGGTTAAAGTAAGAAGGATCTGGGAATAAATCGGGGAAATTCACCCTAGAAAGAATGCCATGTGTTCAAGTATTAGTGGCATGAATAAATTCTGCTGGTGTCCTTTTTTAGTCATGTGCATCATAGGCCAACATTTGTTTACTTTGGTTATGACTATAATTCTTTTTTCTTTTTTTTTTTTTTGTATTCTTTTTGATCAATTCCAGACATCAGGAATAGGAACCCACCAACTGAATAAAGTTTTCCTGGCACCAAATCTCGGTAGTTATTGTTAGCAGTGCACCCAAAGTAAGGAGATATCCAAAGAATCCTAATGCAGTGTGGTTTTGTGTAGGCAAATTGGTTCTGTGGGCTGGAACTAGGAAATGGATGGCATGGATATTTAGGCAGAAGTAAAGAGTTCAAGTTTCACACACTGATTTTAACATTATAACTGGGGCTATACACAGAAGCCAGTGTTCATGCACAGCTGCTCTGCAGTGACATTTGTGAAAAGGCTTTGTTCATTTTCCAGTCAATAGGTTTCCATCTCATGAACCATCACCACACGTACTTCTCTCCCCAGTTCTGCAGAGATTCTGCTTTGGAATTTGCTCATCTAGATGGAAACGAGAGCCACTGCCCTGCTGCTGCTCCTCAGCGGCTCTGGCATACTAACGGCAGGTGCCGTGCACTTGAGTACCCATTGGATGTTTTCCTTACAGGCACCCACTTAAAGCATGACAGCTTTAAAAAGGCACAAATGCAGATCTGATTTGGTTTTGTTTTTCTTGGCAATAGCTAATCAGAACTCATGGTATGTAGCTTCAGAAATGTTTATTCCTTGATGACCTCATGCCATAGCAAATTCCTTTTTGCTCATATAACTACAATGCTTGATGCTCTTTAGGAGTATTACTAGGAATATTGCATTCATTACCCTGAACGTCAGATGAAATACAATTTTGGCCAAAACAGAAACAATGCTTACCATCATGTCTTAGAATCCTCTAAGTCATAGGCCTGACTTTTAGGATAAGACATTGATTGCCTCCAGTTTTCGAGGCTATAATGGGTTAGGACTTCTTCAGTGAAGATTAGAAATCAGATTTAAAGAATTGCATGTTTCGCAAAGTGGGGAGATATTCTATCTGCAGGTTTCCATCCCATTCTGGCTGTGCCATTTTCTGTGACTGGCAGGAAGTTCTGTCTGTGTAATGGCTGTGTTGCAGGAAAGGTGCTTTGCGGTGCGGGAGCCTCTAGGAGCCATGGTGATGAATATTTTCTTCCAGGGCCTCCAACACAAGTGTGCACACATTGGTTCCTTATGCACTCCCAGTGTATTTCCCTTCCCCCAGCTCTTTTACAAACTGTTTCACCCTTAGGCTAATTTCTTGCTGTCTGGAGTAGCAAACATGCACAGGCACTTTCTTTTTTCTTTATCTTTAAAATTTCCAGGTATAGATATAAAAAGCAATAACTTGAAAGACTATTTTACTTATTTTTCTGCTTTGAGTAGAATGCGTGTTTCTAAAAAACATTCAAAATGAACCCATAGTCTACGGCTCAGTGAGGCCGAGTTTCTCCTGTTTCTGTTTTTTTGAAGTGTCTTTACTCAGCAGTCACTTTTTTTTTCTTGTAAAAAATGCAACGTGAGCAGATGGCAGTATTAACGCATGAAATGCAGTGCCTGCTTGGAGCTGATGTAACAGTGCTCTAGGTTTCTGTCACTGGCATTCAGCTAGTTAAGTAGTGTTTACAAGTTAATGAATTTGTTCCACTTGAAATATTTGATGGTATGTGCTGAGGTTCAGCAGTAAAGGGATCCTTTAGGAGCCATCAAGGAAAGCATGAGGTTTTTAGACGCTGACCTTGTGGGTTTTTGCATTTTTGCCATGGATATGAAGCTGAAAAGAGGCAGAAAGAACAATAGCAGATAGCAGTACTGCAGTCTTTTATCTTGGTGATGCTTGGAGCAGTGCAATGATACTGTGCTTCATAGCAGCTCCATATTTTAATCGTACAGTTTGACTTCATTTCTATCTCATGCTTTTGCGCCTCAGGCAAGAATTTGAAAAAGCAACATTTATATAGCAAATCAAGCAATATTTAATATTTCTATGTGGTGTCCTTGCACGCATGCTTTGGAAGTATGAATACTCAAATGGGGCTGTGAGCAACCTGGTCTAGAGGGAGGTGTCCCTGCCTATAGCGGGGGGTTGGAATGAGATGAACTTAAGGGTCCCTTCCGACCCAAACCGTTCTGTGGTTCTATGACATATAAATAAGCTCACATTTGGCAGAAGTGTCTAGAATAGGGTAATCAAAGTCGGCGTGTTTTCAATTCATGCATAAGATTCCCCCTTACAGTACAGTATGCAATTTACCCAGTAATGTTTGAAGGTGAGCTAGTTCCAAGAATTGTATTCATGGTAAGGACCAGAGCGAGTTGGCTGCTGGTAATTGAGAATCATTCTCATACAGTATTTTGCACAACAAGTTTATCTCTGCAAGGGCTGCTTAGTCTGTCAAAGATATGTAAACCTGCATTCTTTGCCTAGCAACCACTAAGCATAGTATATGGGAAGAGTTTGTGTATTTCATTATTTTAACTGATGCCAAAATGGTACGTCTTAAAGACTTAGTTGATATTTCTAGCGTTAGTTTTTGAATTTTCTGAATCTGGAGGTTTTAGTTTTGCTGAGGCTTCCATAAAAAACACAGTTCTCACTTCACTAATAGCATTTTATTCAAACAGGACTGGAAGTCAAATTCCTGCTCGTAAGGGCTCCACCACGTTTAGCTAACCTTCAACTTGAAATGTAAGATCATAACTACCAGATAAGACCAAACTTATGGCTCTGAATGTGCACGAGTGCAGTCTTTAATACCTTAAAATCAACAGTGATTCTTTGGGGAAGGCTTTTCTTGCAGGAGCTGACGATGCTGAGTGCAATCTGGGAGCACATTTCTGGCAGCCGTGGGCAGCCTGCTTGACTCTGGGGCCTGAGGTCACTGGGTTTCAGCTACCTGAGAGGTGCTGTTGGTAATCCTGTGCCTGGCCAAGGCTTGGATTCCTGCTGCGTGGAGTTTATTCATAGAAATAAGCTTTGTTAACCCTGCATTTTATTGGGCTTTATGGATGTGTGACATCATTGGCAGCCAATCAGGAAGTGCTTCAGGGCAGAGTTTAAAAGCTATTTCATAATGTATTTATATTCAGTGCAGATATTCTGGGACCTCAGTGGCGTTCATTTTGTCGCAGAGTCCATGTGTCAATATGGCTCGGGAAAAAAATGTATGAAAATGACATGCTTGCCCTTAGGTGTTGGTTTTTGTTCATGCAGCCGAGTGGTGAAATGCTGTGGCTGTACATTATGAGGCAGTTATTATGGAAATTATTTTCTTCTTCCAGCAGCAGTAATGCTGCACACTCATCTTGGCGATTGTTGTGTGCTCCTCGCTAAGCTGCTCCTGCTTAAATAACCAGACCTGCAAATATTTCTCAAGCTTCTCCAGTTTGCAAAGAATAAAAATCCAAAACAGTCTGCAGGAAAGTGTG
>PPHD01001199.1:0-32858 GCA_002909625.1 Bambusicola thoracicus | reverse complement strand
CGCGGCAGCCCCGCCCCGCCCCCCGGAGCCCCACCCCCTCGAAGCCCCGCCCCCCGTAAGCCCCGCCCCCAGGGCCGCGCACGTTCTCAGCAGCTGAGCCTTCGCTCTCGGCTGCTGATTCCCATCTGCCTTATAGAAAAGAAGCTGAAAACTTCACTGCGTTTATTTGCATCACGTGTTTGAAATGTACATTCCATTGGACAATAACTATGTGCCGCGACTTTCACTGTGAAAGCATTGGAGGAACCGGCCTCGGCCGGAGGGCAGCAGTAGGTGACAGCGGCACGTTCATCCAAACGAGGGAACACACCTGCGAGCACAGAGATTGCAAAACGCTTTGTACACCATAAGAACGGCCCGCGATAATTTCAGGCACGAGCAGCCGTTTCCTGGTTATAAACGCGACTGCTGTACCTAAGAGCAAACTGCCAGCTAAGGGCAGTGCTCCTGGGACAGCCACCCATGAACACACACGGCATGAGAAACAAGACATTCCACACCGCCGAGCGGAAAGACAGCAGGTGAGAAACAGGCCTGTAACGATGGATCTGGATTTCTCCGTTGCAGGCAAATTGAAGGAATGAGCTGTGCGAGGCACCGTGGCACGGCTCTCGTACAGCAAGGTGCAAGGAGAGCTGCTCTGTGCTGTGCAGCGAGCTGCAGTCAGGCACCGAAGGAATAACAGCAAACAGAAACATCTGCAAGCGTCAGAGCAGCTCGGTCTGACACTGGCTCCAGGTCTGCCACCAGGCGTGTGCAGCCCCGAGTCTTTATCCCCATAAAACGTAACAAAATGGTGCACGCGGAGTCACTGTTGCTTAGCCATTTGTTTTCAGAGTCGGTATGAAATGTAGCTGCAATTTTATACCCACATAATGTTAAAGATGTGGGGAAAAGTTTTTGATTCCAGGTGTCGCTACGTTGCCCTTTTCAGACTGCAGCGCACCCGTCCTTCAGTTTCACATTACACAAAGGATCAGAGGCTCTGTAGGACACTGCTGGCTTTTCCCTGCTTCCAGCAAACTGAAGAAGTTCAGCAACAAAGGACAAAAATCAGATATCCTCATGCCATTGGGTTTGAAAAAAATATCCTGAGTTGAACATTCTGTGTGTGTGTGTGTGTGTGCGTGCAGTCATTTGGATGAGAAACCTGTTCCGGAACCGCAGTGAATCAGCTCGTTTCAGCAGCTCCCGTTGTGCTGCCCAGCACTGCAGCCAGCGGGGCTCTCTTCTTGCGGATGCTGCGCCCCGAGGCGATGAGGTCGGCGTAGCCCCTCTGGTGGGAGAAGGCGTAGGCAGAGCGCCGAGCAGACACCCCCCGGCGGAAAGCACTCTGCCTCCGCTGCCACTGCTCCTCTTCTGCCAGGTACTTCTTACGGTTCTTCCGGATCTTCATGCATGCAAAGAGAAATCGGTACACGGGTTGTAAGGGAAATGACTTGTTATGCGTTTTTTTAGGGGGGAAACAACCTGATACTTTAGCAGAAGCTGCTTAGCAGGAAGGTTTTCTTGACTGCATTTGATTCTGTTAGAAACAAGGATAAATGCAGAAACACTTGAAAGTTTTGGAATCGTTCTGCACTTCATTATGTTCATGTGTCTTTGCAATGTCTTTCATTAAAGCAAATTGGAGATGCATTGATGGAAAGCTATTCTTGTGTTCTCACACAGAATCACAGAATGGCCTGGGTTGGAAGGGACCCCAAGGATCATGAAGTTCCCACCCCCCCCCGCCACAGGCAGCGCCACCAACCTCCCCATTTAATATCAGCCCAGGCTGCCCAGGGCCCCATCCAGCCTGGCCTTCAACACCTCCGGGGATGGACGGAGCATCCACAGCCTCCCTGGGCAGCTGTTCCAGCACCTCACCACTCTCATAGTAAAGAACTTCCCCCTCACATCCAACCTCAGTCTGCCCTCTTTCAACTTAAAACCATTTCCCCTTGTCCTGCTGTTATTTACCCTTTCAAAGAGTTGACTCCCCACACACACACTTAATATCTTTTTAAACAGGATCACATATTAACTATTTGCAAACTCACATGCGATTTGCCAGCCCAAGGCAGACTAAAAACAAAAAATTGGGCACTATACTACGACACATAACTGACACTCCAAAACAGTGCAAATAACAAGAGAGGCTGTGCCATCAGTAGCCTCAAAGCAGGTTTCTGTGGTTTTACAGAGAGCAGTGCTAGGCCAAGCCAAAGGCGACTAGCCCACTGATTAGTTTCACTGATCTGTAGGCTGAGATGCTGCATGTACGTCTGCATTACAGAGAGGGACATGAGGGAGTCGATGGGAGGTAACAACATGTCAAAGTAAGGCAGTGCTTGTCAGACAGCTGGAGGCAGGCCTGAGCCAGCCCCTGGAGAGCCCAGCAGCCTCCTGCCCTCCAGCCTAGGAAACGGACCCTGGCTTGTCTCTAATATTAGCACCAATGCTGATGCCTGTAAGTAAATACGTGCCAAAGATAAGACTTTACTCACTCGATCACTTTCTGAAGGAGAAATTGTCATGGATAAGAAACGCTGTGCCACCACGGGGAGTAAGCAAACAGCAATTGTTAAAGCCATGGTCAACCAGAGGTACAGCTGTTTCAGAGCATTTGGAGCAGTTCCTAGGAATAAAAATAGCAGAACTGAGTGTATGATGTGATCATGGAAAGTAGCTACACAACACAGATAATTAATGCCACAGCTATTCTCCTGAGGAGCTGACATTCACTGAGCTGTGCAATATAACCTTCAGCTTTTATTTACAGGCTCTAAAATAAGTAAGCAAAAGAATACAAAGTAAGTTAATGTCACACTTCTATTACAACTTATCCATAACCATGTCAAAACTCCTCTAAGAGTTATGGGATGCTGCAAGACAAATGCCTGGCTGAGAGGAAAGGGTTTTGTCCTGCTTTAATGCAGGAAGTTCTCTTGGTATCACTGCTATAGATGTGGTCTGGAAAGCAAGAGATATTTGAGTACAGATGCCAAACACCCAATCTCACAGAACTTTTGTCAAAGTAGCAACTGCATCTTTATACATGCATAAAGTATCCAAGTAGAAGGTATTTATAGAAGTCGAAAACATTACTAAAGATCAAAGAAAATGCTATGTTAGAGGCAACTACCTTTTTTCAATTGAATTCAGCTTAGTAGGAGAACATAAAATTGAGGGGTTATTTTACCTCTTTTGAGGATATTTAGATCTGAGGCAAGATACGAAAGATTGTGGAAAATTACAAAAATTGGCTTTCCTAAAAATGAAAAAATTCCAAACAAAGAACAAGACACACAAAACCCTCACCTGTGAACTGAAAAGCAGAAGGAAAGAGAACGTGGATTCCTGCACTGTGGAAGTCAAATGTGATACCAAAGTAAATTGCAATACTCCCAAATACTGAGAAAGCATTAACGAAAGTCCAGTAAGATGTATCCAAACCAATCTGAAAGTAAACAGAAACTCCAAATGAGTTTATTAATTCAAAAAGCAATGACAAGATACGAATAGTGTTTTGGTTAAGTTTTCTCTCATTCAGTTACACTTCAGTCTAAGAGAAGTAGAAGCAACAGAGAAGCAAGAAGGCAAGCAAATGAAAACTTCTGTAAATTGTTATGCTTTACTAGACAAAATTAGAAACGTGACCAGAATGTGTTTTCAGAGTAAGAGAGGTCAGGAAGCTAAAGCTTACTTGCCTGAAGGTTGACAACAAACACAAGAGAAGTTGCTGCTGTGACAGCAAATGACTGATAATCTGAAGGTGCCTCTCCATCCTGCCCCATAGTTTGAAGGTAAGCTCCGTATGGTATGAAGAAGATTATCAGTGAAGTTATAGCTCCATGAAGCAGACTTCTAAAGAATTTCTTGTAATTGAAAAGTAAATCTTTCTGTCCCAGAACGTACAGTCTTGGGAACCGAAGACTCAATTTGTCGCTCACATCCTTAACAATGGAAGAAAAAAAGAAAAGTTGCAGCAATTTCTTGTTCTAAGTGTGAACTTCAGAGAGTCAGAAACTCAACTACATAATGCCCCCCCTCAAATGGCAGATTTAGTTTTCTCTTCAAGCATCTGTGCAGGCAGCCAAACTTTCCACGGAGTCATGCATGCAACTAGGAAGAAACAAGACTGGAGCTTCTAGCAAAGCTATTGCATACCCCATTTTCATGGCTTGGTGATGTTAATGATCTTTTTCAACCTAAGTGATTCTATGACCCTGTGCTTCTCAGTTTTCAGCCTATTATTTGCAAGGACAAGAACATCCACACTTGTGTAGGGCTTTTCACCTACAAACTGTGTCGGAGTTTTTCCTCTACACTGTGAATAAGCAGAAGACTACCATTGCATATCCCGACTTCTAGTCTCTAACATATTCTCAATTGAGAGGTTAATTTGATATTTCTCAAATGAGAGATTAATTTGGTACTAAATTTATTTCTTAACTTTTGTAGTAATTGTAAACACAAACATTGATTTGTTTGGTCAGCAAGTAATTTTTTGTATTAAAAAAAAAAGGTGAAGAAGGCTGACACCACTTGTTCTACTGCATTAAAACAAGCTGCACAAGGTGTATCTTTTCCATTAATAAAAGTTCTTGCTGTGTTGTGTGCATGAAGTCACAGAATATACTTTTAACAAACAGCACTGGCACTCAAGACCTTAGAATTTATTGACTTAAGCTGCTTCAGTAACACTCTCCTAGTTGTCTTTTGCTACCTCATGTGCTGCAAAGGAATACATGTTAAAAAAATTCCTTCTGCATAAACCAAAGCAACTTAAAACTCGATGCTGAATGGCTTTGGATTCATCTGTTGTTAACAGTGGAGAATACCTGGTCAAACAAGCCGACTAACAGAACTGGGAGACTCGAATACAGCACGTTGTACAGCGTGATGAACCAGTCCTCATACGCTGTCTGAAAAGGAAGAGGAATTTTAATAGATAATGATTACCTTTTTTTACTTCACCTTTTCCATGATTTTCTTTCTAATACCTTAGAAAATGAATGTGCCCCACTATACCACTGTATCACATGTCTCTGTTTACCATTTTGCTTAAGCCCACAGAGATGCACCTCATCTCTTACAGGCTTTCTGGCACACAGATGAACACAGCCTTTCAATAGCACGTTAATTTCAAGCACTACCATTTACAATGAGCACATTTCAAGCCATCCTAACCAGCAGTTCAAGATTAAAAAAAAAAAAAAAAAGTTTTGGTTTCTTACTGATCTACTGATATATACTGCCCCCTTTCACCTAGGAATATTTTAAGCAGAATGGTTAAGAGAGGTTTCCCAAACTACTGTTTAACAATCTCTTCCTTTTTTTCTTCCTGGTACAATCGTGATATTCATTTTAAGTGTTCTGAAATCATAACTAAATACTTAGCTCATAAGATAAGTAGCTCAGTAATTATTATCACTAATTCTTGATGCCAATTTTGGGTTCCCACCAATTTCCATCCCAGGCTAACGTTTGCTATTCTGCACTAAAAAAAAGGAAGACCTGCCTGTTAATACTGGACACGAGCATGCCTTCTTACCTGGGCAGAAAAGCCATTAAAGAATGAATACCAGATGTGGACTAGCGTGAAAGCAAAGTTTTTGTAGAAAAAGTATCTTAGAAACTTGCACATCCTAATGTAAGACCATCGCCCGTGGACCAGCAGCAGCCTCTGGAGGTAGCGGAACTGCCCAAAAGAGTAGTCGCTGGACATGACAGCTTGCATCCCTTCTTGGCCACTGATTCCAACTCCAATGTGGGCAGCTAAGTTAATGAAACAAATACAACATACATTGCTGAACAAAGAGAGAGGAACAACATGACCAAGGGCAAATCTTTCACCAGTTCTGATTCTCTGCTTCACATTCTCCTGCCTTATATTGTGTCTGTATAAGGCACAAAGGCTTCATTTGTGTAAAGACTAATGCAGTAGTGCATGTGCTCTTCCTTGCCCTGTCATTTAGTGCTCACATCTTCACTGCTATTTGGATCCCCTCTCCATGTTTGTTCTGTCAGAATGGATACAGGGAAATCTGACTGA
The DNA here is from genome assembly GCA_002909625.1 of Bambusicola thoracicus. Taxonomy (NCBI): domain Eukaryota; kingdom Metazoa; phylum Chordata; class Aves; order Galliformes; family Phasianidae; genus Bambusicola; species Bambusicola thoracicus. The sequence continues at coordinate 26,818 of PPHD01001199.1, read as the reverse complement.
GGTGATAACTAAACGATGAGACAGAGCGAATAAATGCCTGAGCCAACTGGCCAGGCAGTTACAGACTTCCTAACATGAACCATATCCCAGATGTTTGTTTTTCAATGGACTTCCCCAGGAAGTGTTTCAAAGAGTACCAGCTGCAATGCAGGAGGCTAATGCCACAGAGCAAGGTGCATCTCAGCTATCCTTTTGTCTTGGTAATGTTACACTTCTGCAATCCTCGACATGGTAACAGATGTAAATCAAATCCCTTCCCACAGATTGTCTACATAAAAAGCTAAAACATATCCCCAAGAAGCACAAAACCATTTCACAAAGGGTCTTCTCAAAAAGGGAGAGCACAGTCATAGAAGCTAACAAGGACTCAAGAAATGTTAACGTGGGTAATGAAACAGATGGCAGAGTCTTCTGAACAAACAGAAATAGCGAAGAGACTGTGGAAGAACTTTCACAAGAGATATTCCCTACCAAGAGAGGTCTTACAGCTGCCTTACTTTTAATCATGTTCACATCATTGGCACCGTCCCCAATAGCCAAAGTGATAGCTTTCTTGTATTTCTTCACGAGATCAACCACCATAGCTTTTTGCTTCGGAGTCACTCGACAGCAGATCACAGCCTTGCATTCACATGCCAAATCAACAAAATTCTTCTGCTGCTGCTCTTTGTAAGCTTCAGCCCTTCTTTTCTTCTCCATTTGCTTTTGTTTCTCTTCTGCTGTTCTGGGGAACTTCAGTCTAAGCTTCTTCTTCTTCTTCTTTTTCTTCTCTAGCAGAATTTCATTCTGTTTAACAGAAATGTTATGTTCCCTTCTACACCATTTAAAACAGCACTCCAAGGGCTGCCTATGTGCACAACACATTTAACTTCATTGTGTCCCATTTACAGCATTTTAATAAAATACTCATTACAATGTTTGTGCAGAGAAGCAAATAAACAGCCGTGGAGATAACGGAAAGAATATACCTGGTGGGACGAACAGAACTAAAATGCTCGTGTTTAGAGTCACAGCACATCTATAAGGAATATTTCTTCTGATGGAAGCTAATTCACCTGCTCACACAGGTAGAAGTGTCCTCTGAATACCCAAGTGAGCTCTAGGGCAGTACAGCTGGAACAGAGGTTAGCAGACCTTCAGTTTAACTGATGCTTCTGCAAGAGGAATGTTAGAGATTCCCAGCCTGCTTTCAGTGTCTTATACACACATGTACATTTCTTTATACAGAACAAAGGCTCAGGGCTGGAATGCTGAAGTGCAGCAGATGGTCCTTAGCTCTCTGTTGGACTTTCTCCTCGGCAGGTGTCTGTAAAAGCAGCCTGCTGACAGGGCAGGTAATCACTGAATTACTGCTAGTCACCTCTGCTAAAAGCTCTTCTCTGCTTTCTAAGCTCATGTAAGAGCACTGTATTGCAGGACTGATCAGAAAACTTGCCTTTTGTTTCTATGCTTTCACTCCCATACTTCATTTCAAGCACAATTTCTATGCTTGTGCAGCCCAGCATCCTCTACAGCTGGCAGTGATCTCCTTCCCTTTCTCATTTTGTTCCATTAGACTGGGATCCCCACGAAGAACAAACACTCTAAAACTCATACTGTGCTTCTGTAGAAGGTTAGTTTTACTTTGATGGCAGCTACCAGGGTGATGTGAAAATCCCAAGCCAATCCTTCATTGACTACTATTTTCAACCTTTAAAACTAAAAATACTTCTGAGCATAAATAACAAACAGAGATGGTCAACTGGTAGCACAAGGGCCGAAGAATTTTCATTAATTGGTTTAGCAAAGGAGACAAACGAACAATCCCCAAGGAAGGACACCGTGACATGGCAGCACCCCCACATCTCAAATACAGAGGAGATCCTTCTTTGTACATACCAACCAGGAGCCAGTGATGATTAAGGCACGATTTCTACTACCCTGGAAGAAGGGTTCATTCATTCTTAGAGATGAATGTGTGCTTGATCCAGCTCTATTTCTCTGGTTTTCTAACCTAGTCTGAAGAAGACCACTGTGAAGAGAAGTGGACACTATTAAAGAAAAAGAATTAAGACTAAACCTAGAACTAAGATAAAGTTTGCAGACACAGCACTTAGGGTAATTATTTACTGGTGGACCTAGCAGTGTTGGGCTCATAGTTGGACCTGGTAACTTCTTCCAATCTAAGTGATTCTATGCTTCAATAACTCTATAATCAGTTCCAGACTGAAAATCTGCAGGAAAGAAATGCAAGACCTGCTGCAAGGACTTTCCTCTTTGCTTGACTTTCCTAAAATTGAGTCAGGAATGGCTGCAACACTGTTACATCACCCTAGTTCTTCTCCTAGCCTCACACAGCTTTACTTTGGGTCTGCCCATTTTGGCTAAGCTCAGAATACCTTGCAATCCATCGCATGTATTTTTATAGCTTAGGTCTGTGCTGTGTGAGCATAGGACGGGATGAAATATCATCTGGAGTTCAAGGATAGGTACCAAGAACAAAACCTGGCAAATATTCAAGATTTTGAATACAGAAGAGCTGCTTAGCCCAATCCGGATGAGCTCTAATAAGCACTCTTCATGAAATCTCTTGATTATCAGAGGAATGGGACCATGAATCAAAATAGGAAGCCATCCAAACTGATAGCATAATGCTCTCTCCTAAATGATCAGAAATTGTCAGAGATGAGCCAGCCACATCAAGTGCCTCAAAATGCCTCCAGGTCAATGAAGTATGAATGCTCTTCATGTTTTTTTTTTCTTTTCTTTTCCTCAGGTCATGGCAGCAATTTATTTGATTGCTTATTAGCACTCTGTAGAGACCGCCCTAGACATGGCCACACAGAGAAGCCCAGAAGAGAGCAGAGCCAATCACCCACTACATACCAAAAAAAAAGATCAACTAGCAACGCATGTTTTTCCATACAGCTTAGAAAATGCTAATCTTAAAAATAGATTCTTAAGAACCATTTAAAAAGTCTGTCTCCCTCAATACCAGTATTTTCCCAGTAGAGGTTTCAGGTTTTTAATCAACTGCACTACCTAGGACAAAGAAGTGAATTTTACCACAGGCTTAATGTCAACAGTAGTTGACCTAGGACTCAAAACCTCCTCCAGACAGAATACCACCACCTTTACCCACAATGAAGATGTTGGTTTGTGAAGTTAAAATTCCAGAAAAAAACAAGAAACAGTGTACAGTTAAACAACAGCCAGCAAACGTTGTTCAGTCTCTCAATGACCACTGTGCGACAAACCAACGTTACTGCTAATTATAACAAGTGAACATTTTTAACTCCTACACAAGACATCCTTTATGTTTTTTCACTTGCCTGATATCTTCCCCATAGCAGATTGTTGTTTCATCTGTTAAGAGTTCACAAGAAAATCCAATATTTTCAGCAGTTTCTACAATAAAAATAAATACATGAATATACAAGAGAGGAGAGTGTCTACTTGAAGTTGAGTGTTGAGTGACTGCTGGGAGGAAGCCAAAGGTAGTTTTTGAAATTATGTTTCAGCATCAAGTGTTCCTACCACACAGCATAAGGAACAGGGAAAAAGGTATTACTGTGGAGAAGCAGGGGAATACTTGTTAATTATTTCCCACTGAACAAGAGCCTTGTAGCAATGAAGAAACAGCGGATAAGGGGTTTAAAGTCATCAGCTTTATATTTCCTATGCTATGTTTAGTACAAATGGTATGCTATTGTGGTAGAATGCATTGTTACACGATGTTTTGAGCGCAATAACTGTTAGTGACCTAAAGAGCCTATCAGTCAACTCATGGAAGAAAGTTCTATCAAGACTTCTTTAACTTGATTGTGGGCACTCTGTCTCCATATAAGAGAGCCATTACACCAAAGCCAGCACAAGAATCAGCCACTGCAAGAATGCCATGCTATCTTGCCCCATCCTTAATCCTGATTCACGAGTGATGCTGCTCTGATTGCATCTCCATCCAGGCTGTAATACAGCCATTTTTACTTGCAAACTTAATGCCATTTTTTGACGAAATGTGCCCCTGGACTGCAAAATATTAACTACCAAAAGAAAAGTTAATTAATCTTGGTCAGCAGCATTTGTAATTTCTTTGAAAAGCACATTTTCATTTTAAAAAGATGAAGTTGGCAGGCAAGTGTTCTGCCCTCAGAGCCAGGCAAAACTGGTGGCAACAAAGATGATTTTTATTAAAAGCAAACTATCCTTCAACTGCTTTGCACTGCAAAAAGGAGTCACTGGGTATTTCTCTATAGAAGTCAACCACAAAATCTGTCATGAAAGCTGATCTGTTGGAGGATCAGAAGTTACACAGAAGCCCATCCATTAGATCTGGATTGGGAGTAGCTGGCATGAACTTCTGCACAGTTCTGATTTAGTTGGACTTTCATACTGCTCTTCTAGAAAATGTGCCTTACTACAAGCCTGCATTTGTCCCTGTTTCTCTTCTCACTGTTATCCTATTCTTGCTAGCTCTTTGGCTGTCAACAAACTCACCTTTTTTGTCTCCAGTAAGCACCCAGATTTTAATATCTGCTTTTGAAAGTTTTGAAATAGTTTCTGGAACTCCATCCTGCAGTTTGTCTTCAATAGCTGTTGCACCAAGAAGCTAGAAGACATTTGAAACATGGGCATTCAGTAGGATAATCATCTGTAGAAAACAGATTCATTTACAGTAAAGAATGAAACTACTTTGGCTATGTCTTCAAGCCACGGTAAAGCTCAAGGTAAGAATTAAATAAAGACAAACCTTTGCATGTAAAAGTCACTACACTGAAATATATGTACTCAAGTGTAAGGAGATAAATTGTTAGAAACTGGAGAAGTGGATGATTGAGGTGGTGGAGAGTGAAGAAAATTAGCTGACAAGAGTACATCCTCCTCACAGTTTTAAGCCTTCCCTAGAATTTGTATTGGTCCTAAAGCCAACAAAATATTGGAAAGATCTAAAACGAAAGGTCCTACAAAATGGATAAATTATTTTCAGAGATCTGTTTCTTCCTACATAGGAATAAAAGTATATTAAAAACTCAATGTCTGACATACAATCAGGTCTTTTTCTATTTCCTCATATACTTTGTCCAGGGCTTCATCACGATTTCTTGTAGCTACACTGGCCTCCATGAACTTTTTATTCCATGCTTCAAATTCATCGTGACTAATGTCCCTGTAGCAGAGACAGAGTGTTCTTAGAGTTTCACTTGCAAAAACCTGAAAAATAATGAAAAGAACATATTAAAAAAAAAACAAACCAAACCCCTGGTTTGAAAAAGGGACTTCAAAGTTAGGATCATAAACATTACGTAAATCCGATGAAACAAAATCTGCCTGAACAGTAAATCTTGAACATCTCATAAATGCCACAAATTAAATAACTGACAAGGCAGCCTGAGTTAAAAGGCAGTCTGAGAAGGTGATAAACAGAATAGAGCTTAGTGATATGGAATACTCATTAATAACAAAAATATAAAGCAATACACAAAATTTGAGTTCACTTCTCATAAAAATACAATCAATGCTTTTTTTTTTTTAAATGCACAAGATAACCTGATTCGGGTCTGATTATTTCTCAGGTTTGGGATTATGTACAGAACCAATTACATGTCTGCATTTCTTTTAATCGCTCAGCAAAAGGACGTCAACTAGAGTAGACCATGATCAACTTTAATACGAAATTGTAAGAATAGGAGATGAGATGCAAACATACATCCAGTGCTTCTTCCGTCGCTTCTCTCTTTAAATTCCTTGGGTGCAACCGTTCAAAAATTACTGTATCAGCTCCTTTACAATACAGCCTGATATTTCCGTTGGATTCTCTTACTGTTGAGTAAAATAGGAGTGTTGGGACAAAATGTTGAAGGACGTTTAAATAAAGGAATATTTCAGATAGATTCTTCATTCTGCTACTAAGTACACAAACTCTATGACCATGTTTCTCCCTCTGCAGTACATCACCCCTCCATATTGTTCAGCTAAGCACCTAGGTTGACAAGCACGTTTCTTTTTCATGACAGGACAGGATATTTAGATTGTCCCCCAGAAATACATTTTTGGTGATGTTTCATACAACATTAACATCTCAATTGCACATAGGAGCAGGGCAGACACATGTACTAAAGATATGATGCATCATAACCATCGCCTCAAAATCAACAGGTCTGCAAACAACTCAAGATTGACTATTTTAAAGGTAATTAGAATAAAAAATAAAGAGCGACTTATACCTCAGCCTGCATACATCATTCCTAGGAAGTGCATACAACCAATTTGGTTCTGGGAAAATGGGGAAATAATTATCTTTGTCACATTTCTTCAAGCTTCTACTGAAGAAACATAAGATCATCTTCAGTGGAGGCCTCATCTGAGCACCACGACTGTTGAGTGGACACATTTGCACCTAACTACAATGCCTTTATTTTGCGACTGAGAGCAATGTGGATTAAAATCTATCATAAAATTTTGTGTCTCAAAGCCAACCTAAAAAATGCAAGTAACTTTTCCTAGAAGAGATCTTGCAAGTTAGAGTTAGGCTGTAGTCAACTTACCAATGACAGACATTCGTTTTCTATCGCTGTTGAAATCCAAGATGGCAAGGACATTGTAAGTTCTTTCAGTCCCCATTTCACTTATTGTGATGGTATTTTGTGTTCGTGAAAGAAAAACATAGCCAAAGTTTCTGGCCGCTGTAACCAAGGCCCCTTCGTCTGGGGAGGCTGCCTGGTAATTGATCTGACCTGCATGATTGACAAGTGAGAAGGAAAGAAAGCCAGGGCACACCTGAGCATTACAGGGGCACTCTGATCACACAGCTGAAAACTTCACACCCATTCTTCAAAGCGCTTGAAAGCCAAACATGTAACATGGCATTCTTCCCCTTTCTGAAGTGGCATGTGACACAATACAGCACCTGATAGGAGTGCCACCAGAGCAGGAGGACTGGGACTAACCCTTTTTATTATGGGCACTTCCCAAAGAGGCTGAGTCACTGATCCTCTTCTACCCATGTAGAAAAGCAGAAACTAACTTCTCCATCTCAAAACAAATATAAGTTAATTTCTCAAGTATTGTCATTTGAGCACTTTCACAGAAGAGCCAAAAACCAAAGCAAAACAAGTCCTTGTCCACAGGTACCAACACAGCACAATGGAAACAACCCCCAAAAGGTCAGTAGGAAGAGCAAGAACATGTAGGAAACTCATGGTTTCAAAGAGATCTCTCTAAGATTGGAGTAAAGCAGTATTACTCTCCTCTTACGTTGAGCACCTCATAAATGTTCAACCCTATTTTCCACACGTATGAAGCCTTCCTCACACCTTCATTCACCTTCCAATTTAGTTTCTGTCAATCTTTCTGCTGCTTGCTGCTGACATTCTCACAACAAACACGCATCATTTGGGTACACCTACAGGACTGTACTTCAAGGAGTAAATGAATGAAATCTTCATGTGGAAAACACTCAGCTTTCCGCACTGAAAACAAGTTTCCAAGTGCTTGCACTTTCATATGTGTATGGGAAACCACAGACTATGCTAGTGCCATCTTCATTTTATTTAAGGCTTATGTTTTGAGATTTAAAGCTGCTTATGAGTAGCAAAAAGACTGCTCACAGGAACCACAAGATGTTGATATGAACTGTTCCACTACCTATCTCAATCTGCTGTTATTTAAGGTTTTATTTATTTGCCAAAACTGTGACCATCATTAAGGACAGCTTCCCAGATAAATTCAGCACAGGGTCTGGGTCTTCAGGAAGAACTGGGTCTTGCTCCTATTTAATTTAAAAGAACACTCTATTTCTCCTTGTTTATGAAATCTACATTAGTTTTGGATTGCTGTCTCATGCAACTGGACTTCAATTACTGTTTCTAAGAGCACAAGAGAAAAAAAAAAGACACTCACCATCAGAAACATCCACCATGACTGTGTGACAAATAGCAAGCAGAAGAAAGAACTCCTGGATTTCTGGTTCTTTTTTAGACTTTATTTGCTCTATGAGATAGTGATCATAGAACACGAACTTTCCATCTGCATACATGTTCCAGCTGAAATCCACTTGCTGCTTAGAAACAGAAGAATTAGCGTTATCCCATGTGCAATTCTTTGAGCCTACCTGCCTCTCCTCATACCTGAGCATGGCAGTGCTCCTACAAACTGCAGGGGCTGTGATGCTGGCTCACACCAACCTACCTCTGGGTGGCTTGGGAGCTGGCCTGCACTATCGCGGCAGTCTCCTGCAATGCAAGCACCATCCATTCCAAGACACAGGACAGGAAAAAAAGATTGTTACAACTCATTCACAAGGTCAGCAGTGTAGAGTAGCTACATCTATTGTACTAAGATACCTCAGATTAAAAAGAAAGTCAGATTCATTCATATCATCAGTACCCTTTATCCTGGTGGGTGTATCTGCCTATGCCAGTGTTACAAAAAAAATTAGAAAAAAGGCATCTGGTGGAATTGTCATAAAAAACGCTGTTTTAATGGAGCTTTCATGTCAGAAATCCTTCTTTTTAACTCAGAGATCAGATGTTTAAGAAGCACACTGTTGTTTGCACTGACAAACAGTGGTTCCACTATGGAGAACATCGCTGTGTTATTCCAAATAGTGAAATCCAGACAAGCTCGTAAATAGGAGGAACTAACATTAAAATGAAAAGCCACTGCTCTTACCACACTTCTTCTGTGCCAGAGCATTTCTAACAAAAGAAAGCAGTCTGTAAATTACTCATTTCTGACTTTTCTACTGGGAAGATTCCAATCCCTTGTTTTCCCTTCAAAAGGATAAAAAGAAGGGGAAAACTACAGTTCAATTTTATGGGAGCTTTACTCAATGCCACGGCTACGCCGTGGAAGTTCATTTGAAACTAGAAGACCTCCATGCACCCGATTTCAAACCAGCATTCAAATTCCTACTCATTTCCACTCACAGTGATGAAGATCAACCTGAGGCTGTCAGCTGTGTTGTGCAGGCTGTCAAAGAGTCCCTGACACACATTAAGTGCACAGAGGACAGTGGTTGGGCACAGAGACTCCCAGCTGTGCATCCAGACATGGAGTCCCCAGTGCTACTGCCAGCAGCAAACCCTGCCTTTGGTGCTACAACACTTCGGCACTTGCTATGGAAATCAGACCCTGGTTTTCCCTGTGGGGCTTGCAACGTCATGGCACAGACTTACCGTATCTTTGGCCATTTATGCAGCATTTTTTAAATGTCATGATGTTCTGTGTGAGAGTTCCTGTCTTGTCGGAGAAGATATAATGGATCTGCCCCAGCTGCTCATTCAGAGTAGTGGTTCTGGCCTTTGCAGCCGTGTCCTTCTCAGGATAATACATTTGCAGGTCCCAGTTTATAAAATAACTTTGGCCCAAACGAATCACTTCGACGCTAAATGAAATAAACCAGAAGCTGTTACTGCCAGTTGCAACTTATATTCAAAACAATGACATTTTATCAGATCTGGAGGGCTCTGGATGTACTTCCAGGGACTCAAGATTGCCTGTAGAACACAGGAGCTTAAGACAAAACAATCACATTTTACCAGTTTGTTACAGAGTGCCATTACCCCTCGACAGGCCACTCAAACCAACATCAGACCACACGGCTCAACTTCAGCAACACTGCAGTGACTGCAGAAAAGCCTCTATGGCCTGATCAAGCCAAAAAATATCAATGATGCTGCTCCTAAGGCAAACAGAAATCCCACACAGGAATAGCATTTTAGGTACCATTTGGAGAAGAGGAGGTAGGAAGCTGAAGGACTTAATGGGATCACAGCTGTCAGATTAGAAATAGGCCAGCTTTGCACAATTTTAAAGGCCAGGCTGGATGGAGCTTTGAACAGCCTGGTCTAGTGGAAGGTGTCCTTACCCAACGCAGGGGGGTTGGAACAAGATGATTTCCAAGGTCTCTTCCAACCCAAGCCATTCCATGATTCTATGATTCTACGATTATGAGCATTAAGGCCTTTCTTTTGAAGAATGAATATATGTTTTTTTCATTTTATTACAAAAGTAGTTTCCTTCATGCACTGTAAGATTGCAGAATTAGATTAAGAATTTAAATAGTAGAAAGATAAGTCTCCTATATTGTCACAGATCACTGCTTGGGAAAGCTTTTTCCTTAGTCAAATTTAAAGTACATACATGCTTAACAACGTAAGAAAAGCTCGGTATCTCCAAATTCTGTGTCAAAGGGATTTGGGCGATGATTTATGTGAAAATGTTACAGAAGAAATCACGTTCTTCTAGAATCCCAGTGAAGAGAGCATATAATCTTTTCAGTAAGATAGTATATCAGCATGCATTCCCATCCAATGTGAAGCTGCATCTGTTACCACAGTGGAAAATCAACTTTGTTTGCTGTTAGTTCATGCAATCATAGAATATCATCTAGTTCCAACCCCCCTAATACAGGCCGGTTGCCAGCCACTAGACCAGGCTGCCCAGGGCCCCATCCAACTCAGTCCTGAATGCCTCCAGGGAAGGGGCACCCACAACTACTCTGGGCAATGTGTGCCAGTGCCTCACCATCCCCTGGGAGAAGAACTTCTTCCTAATATAATTCTGATGTTTAGCAACTGAATCTTATCAACAGTCCAACTCTTGAAAAATGTTGACCTACCTCACATAGAGAGAAATGGGAACCATCGTGTTCAGAACAATGATATAGCCCCAGAAGTTAAGGAAGCCGCGGTACGGAGGGCTGTAGTCCTGTGCGTCGTAGAGGTACCAAGATGAGTTGCCAATCTGCTGCTCCCAGTAGGTGTGCCCGATGGCGAGGCCAGCCGAAAGCAGGATGAGGACAACAAAAATCTACAGTGCATACAGAGAGGCGTATGACACCTCAATAAGATTTACTAGACTGAACTCCCATATCCATGTTCAAACCAAAATATTAGATGTACAGTAAATAAAGAGAAGACGAGCGAACCTTTCCCACGAAATAGACTCTTCAGGTGATCTGGGTTCTAATTTCCATCTATTCTCCAAGCACAGTTTTCATGTTTTGACATTTGCTTAAGCAGACAGCAAGTAGGACATGTAAACATGCACTAAGCAGGGCTGAGCTGGTGCTGAACTAAGAGCCTCTACCAGCCAGCTGCCCAGCTCCATTTACCTCTTTCCCATATCTCAGGAATCATTTTGCTGACTGAAGCATGGGCTGGGGGACAGAGGCATTCCTCATACAGGCTCCAAGGAGAAGCAGCATGGGTGCTGAGAAGACCTTGGGACCAGGACTGGGGTCCACAAGGCTCTATTCAGCAGTTCAGTGCAGACAGAAGCACCTGCAATATTGGTTTTGAAGTACATTTCTGCATTGTGCAGGCTGCATTCTATCTCCATTTTAGGGCCACAGATTCCAGCAACAGTGAGATACGTTGCTAGATTCCTCCCCCTACTTCATCTCAACTCAAAACAAAGCAGATGCATACTTTTTATATCAGAAGGGAAAAAAAAAAGCTTCCTAAGTTTGCATTCACTCTGTTTACTTAAAAATGAACTCAAACTTCTGAATTTTAAAGAAAAAGGCTTACAGTATAAACCATGTAATTCATAAGGGAGTCAATTTTTGTCCTCTTAAATTTTGTCTTTCCACTGTTTTTCATTATTTTTGTATCAGCACCTGAACAAAAAGAAAAAGAGGAAAGATTTAACACAGCAAATACAACTGTTAAAAAGTGGGAATAGTCCAAGTTTATAAGAGAAGGGCACAATTTTCCTCCTGGGAGCACTCTTTCAAGGACCAAATATCACGCATATTAATTTCACGCATACCTGCAAATATGACAACTCCATGGCAGAAATCTGTATTCCTAATTTTGCATCCACGTAACAAGATCTTATCAGCATCCAACGCATAGCTTCTGTTTCTCCAGAATAATGTTCCCGTGAATTTATCCAGTCGGTTATTAGGCTCTTCACATTCAATCAGACCTAAATTTTGAGACTGTGCTTAATACACAGCACGTAACGCCAAAAACCTCTTGTCCACTTTTAATATTTCTCAAATTTTAACAAGGGCCTGACTGCAAGAGTGAAGCTCTCTCTGGATCTCAAATTCTAGGATTAACACAGCATTCGGCTCCATTTGCTACTGAAGACTTCCCAGCAATGATCCCACAGGGTAAGAGGACTCTCTGCTACTTGTTCAGATATCTGTGAATATTTTGGCTACAAACGGTGACATTTTACTTCCATGCTTAGAACGTGCCCTGTTCCCACTGTCTCTGATTGATCACTTGATAGTTCCACTCCCATCCCGAGCTCACCCTAGAATTTTGCTTAATGTTGTACTTACTATCCAAGACATAAGTAAACGAACAGAAACCTTTCCAGACACAACTCCAATAGCAAACTTGTTTTTTTTCCCCAAAGAAAAACACATGCAAATGCTAGTAAAAGGTCAATGTGTCATAGCTCATTCAAGCCCCAGCTGTTATCTTCGGATAGATTGCATTTTGCCCAGCCTCACAGCTTCCTTGTGCAATTAGTCAGTGCTAACTCCAGTGTCACAAGCACCAGTGTTAATGCTCCAGTCCACACCCTGCTGTATTTACACGGACTGTAAACTATTTGAACAACATCTGAATAGCTGTAATAATAAAAATATAATTGTACAAACCATTGAAGTCTGCCATTGCATTCTCCTCTTGAAGATACCTGTCTGTTACCTCAAGGGCCATTTTAAATTTTAAGTTTGTCTCACTAAAAATGAAGGATAAAAGGCACATTGTATTAGGAACTTCGATACAGGAAGAACATTTGACGAAATCAAATTAAGCGAATCAGTGCACCACAGACACCAGCCTCACACTTGGAAGGAGCAAGCAAACCTGTTTGTTTCCATGGACACGAAACACTCATGAGCAATACGACCAGATCTTCACTAGCTGATTTTCCTCACCTACAAGACCAGACACTGTAACACCCCCTTACCTCCTCTCACTCAGAAAAGTGTGGTTTCTCAGAAACACTGTTGTAAAACATCAGTAATTAAGTGCAATTAATGGCAATATTTAATAACTGACATTGTTAAAAGCTCCAACTGAGAGCAAATATTTTGCATGATGTTATAAATTACTGCTTACAAGATCACTAAAACTTGACTGAGAAAGCAAAATTAACATCACCTCATTAGGTGAAGTCCCTACCATCACAGGCTTTTCTCAGAAAACAAAAAAATCAATACTAGCTTTTCTGACTGCATGAACTAAACAACATTTGCAAAGCAACATGACAGAAATGGTAAGATTTACACTGTTTAGGCAGCTTCAGGGAAAAAACTTCCACAGAAAATTGTTTGCTTATTTGGACTTTTGCTGTTGGTTGTTTTAATTTTCTCACTCTAACTGACAGGCAGTAAGACGTGATTAGAGAAATAGAAGAGGGCAGGTTGCAGGAGATCTCTGGCAATAGACAGTCCAGGTTCCTGTCAGCAGCTAGACCTCAGATGAAGTTATCCAGGATCCCATCAACCTAAATCTTGATTACTCCAATGGTGAACATTCTTCATCACAAGAATAACCAATTCTTACTTAAATCCAGGCAGAATTTCCCCTGAAGTCCCATGCATTCATTGCTCTTTGCGCTGTCAGCATGCACCCTTGGGAACATAGTATCTTCACTGCAACTGTGAGACACTAGAAGATCATTATTAAATCACACTTCTCTTCTCCAGGCAGAATAACACCAGTTCCTGCACTTTTTCTCAGCATACCACATTCACCAATACTTCAGTCATGCTGGTGGCACTCCAATTGTCCCTCAGCAGTTTTTAATGTTCCCCAAACCGCTGGAATCAAGCACTGGATGTTTTTCCTGGTGTGGCTAACAAGTGTCAGGTAGTACGAACAATTTCATCTCTTGGTTGGGTGGTTATACTGGGCCTGCCAGAATCCACTGCTCCAAGGGTGCACTAATGGCTTGCTGTCCACAAGAACCCCCAGGTTCTGTTTCACGGAGCTGCACCCCTGTCAGTCAGATCCTGGTTTGTACTGCTGACTGGGATTACCCCAGTCCAGGTGCAGGACTTTGTAGCCACCTTTGCTCTCAGCACTCCAGCTGGTTTCTCCATTCCTGTCCCCCAGACTTGTGGTCTGCCTGTCTGGTTCTCACATTAGCAGCTTGTCAATAAGCATATCTTATCAAATGCTCTCATAAAATCAAGGTGAATGACATCTTCTGCTATGAAATGGACCCCATATCCAACGCAGAAAATATTTCGAGATGGAAGCAATAATCAGACTGGTCAAGCACAGTATTAATTCTTGGTTTTCCCCAGTCAAATTCTTGTCTTTCACATGTCGTGAATAACTCCCATGAGCTCTCCTGTTCCACAGTTTTTCCAGGGCATGAGGTGAGGCAGACTGGTCTGTAGTTTTCTTCACGTCCTTTTGGCTCTTTTTGGTAGGAGGGTGTGATCCTTGCTGTGTTCCATGCCTTGGGAACTTCCCTTGTCTCTGTGACTTTTTGAAGAAGGCTGACAGTGGCTTAGCAATGATGCCAGACAACTCTTACCACCCTCAGATGAATCCCATCAGGCTTGTCAGGGATAATTTGTACAGGTGGTCCCTGGGTGGACTATCCTCTACTACCAGTTGTTTGCCATTTGGTTTATCATTGCTTCTTGGCACAGGAACTTAGGAACTGACCTTACCCATGGAGACAAAGCAGTTAATTGCAACTTTACCTCAAAAATTGTATTAATTTAATTGCCTTATTTCTGAAATATACACTTACTGCTCTGTTACCAGTAAGCCAAGAATAAATTAAAAAAACATCCTTATGTACATTCTTACCCATCTAGTTCAGCCGTCTCTACGTAGCAAAGACTGTTTGGTTCTGAGCTGGATAGCAGCAAAATATCGGCCTAGTAGAACAAATAAATAAGCAGCAAATAAATCCAAGTCAAGATCTGTACAGAATTCTGTAGGAATACAAAACAAACATATCTAAAGCACTTACAGGAACGAAAGTATTCTTCTTCAGACGAATGATATCACCAACTTTAATATCTTTCCATTTCGTGTTTTTGAACCTAGTACCAAGACAGTTTAATGATTATTACTGTTTCATCTAGAACAGTATACACTCTACAAATCATGAAATATTAAACTTTCTGTCGTACAAAAACATTACATCTTGGTTAAGCTGTCTCCTGTTTTTGGAAACAGTAATTTAGATGGGGGTCTAAAACTTAGAAGAAAGTTTATCTCCTTTCTTCCCTGCTCATTCATATATGAGTTTCTGTCTACGTCTCCAAGGAAGCTGTTCTTAGCACAGATTGACTGTCACAGAACTAAGTTTAAATGACTCCCTTCAGCAGTTCTCTTCTGTTTCCAATTAGGTTGTCACACAGACATATGGAGCAGTAGAGAACAAAAAGCTGAACCTTCTCTGTCATGTATGGTTTATGTAACAAAGCAACAAACATCAGTTACTAACTTAAGAAGAAAACTACGAACCTTCCTTCCCTGATGACTTCACATGTTCTATTATTAACCTCATTGTCCATCCTGTGACGAACCTGAAAAGCAGGAGGAGAGAATGTACTCACAACCGCGTAAAACAACTGTTTTCTTTTGCTTTCAGTATCAACAGAACATGTTTCTTACTATGTCATCCACTAGGTCTTTGACTGCAGTTATTCCCAGCACCAAAAGTAAGGGCACCAGCGTTGTATACCATGACAGAGTACTTATCTGGGGAATCGCCTATCAGAGACAAACAGAATCAGCTCAGTACAGGATAATCATCAGGCTCAGTTCAGAGACGTTAAGAAGCAGGCCAGTTATAACATTACAAGGAAAACCAACACATCTGAGAGAGAATTTTAAATCAGGTTATGAAGATGAAAAAAAAAACCCTGCTAGCAGAGCTTGGCCATGTCATCCTGCCTCAACACTGGCTTCTCTTTAACAACTGTAATCACTTATATTTTCTCTTGGAGCTTCTGGTTTATGAATGGAACATGGAAGTCATCATGTTTTACAGAGTTGTAGACAAAATAAACAGCTTTTCCTTGCAAAATTAATGAACTCTGCAACTAGCTAGTCTAAGGTAATACCAAACTAGGGTAGGGTGATCCAGATTTCTGTTCAGATATTCTTAGTTTCTGTAATTGTTCAGATATGGTCCCTCACGGAACAGCATGCAATTTCCTAATAGGACAGGAATGAATTGTGTCATAAGTGTTATTCAGCTCGGTAGATCAGCACCTCAAACTCACTTCACAATTTGTATTCTCTGTTTATAAACCATGCCTTACCTGCAAAATGAGGAGTACCAGGAAATAGGAGTTGGCTGCTCTTTTAAACTGTTCAAACAGATTCAGTGGTAAAAAAGTGACAAGGTTGTACTTGTATGTCTTAATTGCATTTCCCTGTTGAATAAATCAAATGTCATTCATAACATAAGATTCTTCTTACTTTACAGATGTACAGATCATATTCTAAGTAAACCATTTTACTAGTGAAATCTTTCCTGTAAACTCTGTTAGAGTTGCAGCTTTCTTTGACAGTTTCACATGGGTCACTTTCACAATGAAACAGGAAAGAATAGTCTATTTCACTGATATTAACACAGCCAGAAAGCATCACAGACTTCATATCTAGCTTTGTATCACCAGGGACTATAGAACATCACACAGCCACGGTGCAGGAAGGACATAGCCCATCCCCAGGTAGATCCCACAGGAGTGTGGTGCAGGAGGAAAACTTCAGTGCTCCCCCCTTCCTGTTCTATTTTCTCTGTAAGCCATGTGAGCATTATTTGCTATACACACAGCACCACTATTAGGGATAGAATTGATGCCAGATGTCTATCTACAAAGAATACATTCACACACAAATCTTTGAATCAGACTTTATGAGGGACTGTGTGAGACTTGATCAGGCTTACCTCCACCAGTGGTCCCTACCTAGTCAGCCATAAAAGACTTCTATTTGAATAATGGCTCCAGCTGCAGTTTTAGTGTTAAATGTTCATAATCATGCATTAAATAACATGCAGTGTGCAAGGCAGATATCTCAGTGGACACAAAGAAACCACATAGGCCAACGCACCACCAATAACATACAGCTGACATGTTAACCCCGAAGTCCAATTTTGTGTCACTCACAACTAGCACCACAAATTTAATACTTTGAATTAAAAAGTCTCCTTGATCCTAATTAGGTGCATTTGCAATAACACTGTTTAAGTGAATAGACATTCCCTACTGTCTATTTTAAAGACAGTTCCAGTCCAGCTTTATCAGGATACCGCTTAATTCTACACACAGCCTCCTTTGATGAAAGAAGACACCTTTCTGGATGTTTGCAACAGCTGTAGTTCAGCAGATAAAATTCAGAATCTGGACTGAGGATATCTGGCTTTTAATTCTTCACCTTAAACAAGTCTCTTGATACCTAAATTTTCTACTCAGAAACTCAAATCAATTACTTTTCCCTGTCTTTACTGGAAATCCCAACAGAGCATTAATCGTGGCTTTTACACCAGTCAACGATGTTTGAAAAGATCTTAACGAGATCAAGAAAGCATTCACCCTGACAAGTCCTATAACCATGTAATTGATACACAGAAAACTTACAGCATATTTGCTTTTTTTGAAGCACAGAAATACTTTTCTCTTAAACTGGGGCTGTTCATGGAAGTGATGATCATTTGCTTTAACTTGCCAGCTGCAGTCTGGAAGAAAAAGGTAAATATGGGTCAATATTTGATTGTTACGGACACGAAGAAGCCATTCCACCAGTGTCAGGCTCTTTCAAATGCCATCTTTTCAAGGTACTTTCAATTGAAACAAGACTGGAACTGGCTTTTCATACTATACTGTCTAATAAGAGGCTTAAGATATTTCCAGATTACTCGTCTCTATTAACAAATAAATAAGCAGTTCTTGGACCACAGGCCATGTACTTATAGGATCTACCTTAATTAACATGAGGTTACAAGGCAAATCATTACTGTTACACATCAGCTAGTGGCACAGAATTCTAGATGCAGACTGGAATTAAGTTGATTTTCATACAGATATTTATTAGATTAAATTGCCACCAATCACTCCTCCACACATTTGGATAAGCTGGACGATGTTTGGAACTAGAAGATCTTTAAGGCCCCTTCCAACCCAAGCCATTCTGTGATTCTAAGCCAGTCCAAATCCTACCTAACACACAAATTACAAAGAGAAAATGGGTCCACTTGTGACTTAGCCTCTGGTTTCAGGACCATTAGCTACCAAAGAATGTTTCCATCAGAGTAGCACCTTTTTTCAGTGGCTCTTGGCTCTCCTCGGTTCCCCCATTGATTCGGTTTTGCACTGGTTCAATGGCAGGCTGCTGGCTGTCTAGCTCATCCTCTGTGTCATCATCACTGTATGGCACCACCTCGTCATTAGGCTGGGAATCCTCATCGAAGGTGGTCTCCGAGTCCCGTTCTGAACTCATGCCGCTAGTGCCCTGCAGGCATTTAGTAAAGGTTTAGAAGCAGAGCTAACAAAACAGGTATTGGAAACGACAACTCCTTAAGTTTACTTTGTCAATAACGCCTGGCAAAAAATGAACTTGAAACTAGTTCCCCTGGAACTAACAGAACTGTGGTGTATTTAATTACACACACACGGCAGACCAAGACCCGACAGTCATGATGCAGGACGTCTTTAATAGGATGCAGAAACAAGCAAGCCTGGGAACATCCAGCTCTCAGTAGCCATGACACCCATGTCTGCAGCAGCATCAGGACCAGAGGGGTTGCCGGAGCTGGGCCCTTGCCTCCTTCCGCATTTTTAGGTCACTGAGACCACTTCTACACCTTCAGCTGCTTGCTGCAGCTGACAGCATCCAACTAATCGGCTGTAAACTGAACCCAGCAAACATCTTCCATTGGTAACTCCACCCCACATCCCCCCACAAACAGCCACCTGCACAGTTCCTAGGAGGTCTACACTGACAGTTGGCCCATTCATTGCTTCACTTAGTGTCCTGGCATTTTAATGACTGACCTGGTACAATAGTTTAGATTGCCCCAGTGAGTGTGTACTGCTCATTTCTAGCCACGCGATTTCCAAATCTGTTGTACTGATGTTACTTGTTTTGGAAGATCAACACTTTTGAATAAAAGACTCTGATCTGATTGAAAACTCCAGGAAGAAGAAGGGGCTGCCTCCTGGAGCCCAGGGAGCCTGCCAGCCCCAGTCAGCTTCACCTGGGTCCCCGCAGGCCAGTGTCAGCTCAGCACATGCAAGGCTGTGTCACCCTATCTCCACACTGCTGTCAGCAAAGCCAGCCAACAGCAATCACTGGGGCTGACACCAAACCCTGATGGTAACCACTTTGGTTTCCATTTTTGCTCAGCAGAACTGCCTCCCTTCCTTAATATCTCTTATGAGAAACATAAATATTAAATGAGCACTTAATATGCTACTCAAATGACATGACCGTGGGCGGGCAGCCCAAAGCATCATCCACTTCTGAGCAGCAGCACACAAGCGAATGCTTCAGAACAGCTAGCTTAAAATTAAAACCAAACCCACAGGCATCAGATCAGAACAGACAGTTTGAGATAGCTTCTTAAAAAACCACTCAGGCTGCTAGGAGTCACTCACCAATGCCATTAGCTGGGACAACACAGCTGGTCACCAATGGGACGTGCAACCTGAAACTTCTACTGTTAGTTCTAAATACTCTCAAAGTTACAGAACTCATGAGAGATGCAGGAGATTCAAGCTCAAATTTAGGCACTTCACCACCTCACTGTCATATCCCGGTTTGTTTCTCCTCTTTTTACCCATTTCTCTTCAACTCCAGCCCCTTTTTTAGCACCTTTTCCATTAGCTGCCCCAGTTTGCAAAGCCTAGCTCTGAACAGTGAGCTAAAAAAATGTGAGAAGACATCCAGTGGCTGAGGAGGAAGCAGCACCTGCATGGAGCAGCAAGCTGGTGCAAAATAACAACGTTCCATCTGAACAAGGAGAGTGGTTTCACTTGGTCCAGCACCAGCACTGTGCTGATGAGCAGCAGCATGGCATTCCTGCGGGGCCACGCCAGGACCACAGTGACACCAATGTGCCCTGGGCTTCCAGACCTACACAGTGCTCAACCTGATTCCCTCCTTGAAATACACGTAAGAAATACACACAGCTACAAGAATCAAAGAACCACAGAATCACTGAGGTTGGAAAAAATCTCTGTGATCATCAAGTCCAAGTGCCAGCCTATCTAACTGCTCACTAACCATGTCCCCAAGCACCACATCTCCACGGCTCTAGAACACCTCCAGACAATGATTCCACCACTTCTCTGGGCAGCCTGTGCCAGTGCCTGACCACTACAGAGAAGAAATTTTTCCTAATATCCAACCTGAACCTCCCCTGGTACAACTTGAGGCTTCACCTCTCATCCTACTGTCGTTACCTGGGGCAGAGGCTGACCCCCCAGCTCACTACAACCTCCTTTCAGGGAGCTGGAGAGCAATGAGGTCTCCCCTGAGTCTCTTCTAGACTGAGCAACCACAGTTCCCTCAGTGGTTCCTCATTAAGATTTGCAAAGAAGCAGTCACAGACACTGCAATACTAACAACTTATGTGTGGAATAGAATGTGGAGAACAGCTGAAAATACTTACCTGTGCGGCCCTTAGAACTAAAAGCACCACTGGATTTTTGAACTGCTTTCAAGCTAAGGCAAAATAAGTTCACAAACCTGACAGAGTCAGCCTTCAGTCTATTCAGACTATCTTTCCTCAACTGATTAATGAACTCAGTAATCATGAAAAGAGTTAGATGAGATGTCAAAAATAAACCCAAACCACCACACTGCACTTATCTTCTTCTATACATGCACAGCTAAATGGAAACACCTAAAATAGCCCATGATGCTACCAGTGTGATGTCTGCCCAAGGGAAATTGAAAGCAATTGCCTTCATTTTGCAGCCTCAAAGAACTGAACTGCCAGGGGCTCCCTGCCAGCAGAGAAGGGCCCACCACAGCATGTATGTCTAGATATGGCAGTTGGATACACGGTTTAGTGGACATGGTGGGAGCGGGATGGGGTTGGACTAGGTGATCTTGGAGATCTTTTTCAACCTTAAGGATTCTATGATTCTGTTAAAGGATAGCATGGGTCTGGGTAATCCTCCTGCAGCCCACTATTTAGCTCTCACAAAGCAGCAGTGAGAACTGGAGTCTTTCAATGGCAGGATATTGCATTTCCATCCTCGCTTCAGGGATTCCAGCCAAATGCTTTAATAGAGTATCATCCTTCATTAAAAATATATTGATGAACTAATCTACCTGGTAAGAAGAGCTTCTGCAAGGTAACAGGCTAATAACCAAACTAGATTTGCTTCCAAAATGTGATACGGATGACATACTGCTCAAAATAGTAGGAAATTTTAGAGCTAACAAGTTTTTGAGCAAGCACACAGAAAGTATATTACAAGCAACCTCCTTAATGACATTGTAAGGAAATGAAAAGTATTTACTTAAAAGAGTATGGAACAGCACAAATGGGACCAGGATACAACCATCACTCCAAGCTCTTCTAAGCATCAACTGAATGAGCTCAAGGCCTCCAGCCACAAGGACACCTACCTGTATACCTACTCCATGCAGAACAGCTGGACTTACTTCGGGGAATGACTACATCAAAATAACTGAATATCCCCCAAATGACATATATGAGAGGAATGATATTTCCCAGTCAGAACTAACAATCAGTCATTGTTCTGAAATGCACCAACTTCTTTATGTATCCTCATGGAATACTGGAATGTTGGTAGAATTCCATTCTGAAATACTTTGGAGAAAGGGCAATCTCAATAGTTTACATAACTATTTTAATTCACCTGTGACTGGAGGCACGGCTCTTTTCATCTGAGGCAGTCTCCAGGCAGGCTTTGGCTCTCCCAACCCTTTATAAGAAAGCTCAAATAGTATCTCTATTGTTCTTCCCATGTCATCTGTCTCTGTTTTCATCTTTTGCATGTGTCTTTTTTGTGTCTGAATTCTGGCAGCAGTTCCCTGTTGATCTATGTACATCCCAGCCACACTAGCTTGACTTCCTGCTCACCAAGACAGACCGTTCCTGCTCTGGGAGGAGGAGATCCCTGGAAACCAGACAACAAACCTTAACGAGGACCGTGCCCAATGGAACGCTTCCAAGCAGATCCTTGCTCTCCTGAAGTCCAGGGCCATGGACTTGAGTGGTGAGGCGCTGGCACAGGCTGCTCAGGGAAGTCACTGAGTCACCGTCCCTGGAGGTGTTCAAGAACCGTGGAGACGTGGCACCTGGGGACACGGTCAGTGGGCATGGTGGGGGTGGGCTGATGGTTAGACTTGGGGATCTTTGGGTTTTTTTCTAACCTTAAAGATCCTGTGACTTGCCTTGCTTCCTCCTGTCAGGATTCTGAATTCCACCATCCAATGCAAGACTGTCCCACCCTTCAAACCCCAACCACTTCTTCCTTGTTTGGACGTAGAAGGCTCAGCAGACAATTTCCTCTCTCTGGCTTCCAATATCTTAACAACATTTATCTTAACTGCGTATGTTATGACACACGCAATGAGGAGGATGTCAGGAGTTCACTAAAAACTTAAAGTTACACACCTAGAAATGTTATCTAGGATTCAGTTTACTTGGACATTCTCAAATGCACTTAGAATCCTGAAGCCTCGACTTCTCAAGGTTAATCAAATAAATGCTGCATTAAGAAAAAACCAAACAAACATGGTTTATAATTCAGAACACATCATAGATCGTGTACGACCTTGATGCCAGCCTAGGAGTTCTCTGTGACTATATCATAAACAGTGGGGCTTGGTGCCTGGCACGGTAGAGAAGCAGACTCTGCCCAGACATCATGGGCAATTGGCTCCTCAGCATTTGACCTAGCAGGCACACACCAGCTCTCAGCAGTTTCAGGAAACAAAACTGCTGAATATCTGCACTGGGAAAACAGGTGAACTTACTTCCAAGCTGCTCCATCAGAGTGCAGGAAACAAGCAAAGATGTGCTGGTGTACCAGAGCTCCCACCCTCTTTCTATGCATGATGATCTTGAAAAAAGTTGCCACCTTGAAACCTGCTGGAGTTGGGCAGTGCCAACACAGGCTTAACAGGAGGTGACTCAGACTTCCCATCCTAATTCAAGTGATTAGAAGTGGCTAAGTGAAAAACACCTGTGGTGCAGCAATACCTCCACATCACAGATCCCAGCTCACCAGAACACACGTCACACCTGACAGTTCTGAGGTCACCTCCACGGCATAGCAGAACTGAAAAGGTTAAGGCAGCCCCGTCAGAGAATGAGGCTATCACTGCAGCATGAGAAAACCTTGGGAAACCTGTTTTGTGAGCAGCATCTCATTTGAGTCAGCTTGGTTACGTCACCTACTTTTATCACTCACCCAGACCCAGATTTTACACACTATATAAACAGACATACATATACTGCTTTTATACATAAGTTATGTATATTTTGATTCACAGTACTGTCTCATTTCACAGGAAATATTTCTGAAAAAGGTCACTTCAGACAATCTGTGGCCACAGCTTGTGCAGAAGATACCGAGAACTTCATCCAAATAGCAGATTATCTCCTTTTCCCTCAAACATCACCACAAGTGGAGGCACCCTGCACCATCAGTACACTGACAGCGAGCAGTAACATCAGCACTGACATCCACCACAAGAAGACAACCTTAAGATGGTTAAAATCCAGTGAATAACTCATCTCTCCTCACCTGCCTTCTCTTCCACTCTAGAAATTTTAGCTCCAGGATGAAGTCACCGAGGGCAACCACTCACTAAAACAGTTGTCACCAAAAATGTATTTCACCAAACTTTTTCAACTGCGAGGGTCAAGGACTCACTGGATGTATGAAAATGAACACGAAGAATATTCTAACATAAATAAATTATCACTATGAGCCAAAAGGACTCTACAGAAGGAAGAGATTAATTTGCCACTTACTGAAAACTGGAAGCTGACAGCAGACAGATCCACAGCCCACAGTCCCAGTTGTCTGAGGCCAAGCAATGATGGTTGAAGATGAGGCACTTACAGAAACGAAACACTAATTTTACCCATTATTTGCACTAGGATTTTTCATTAACAGATATAGACTTTCCTTCTCCTAAAGTCCAAGTCAAGCCAAGTTATCTTTGCAAGTGATAATAAAGGAGGCAACCTTTGTTCAAGCTGTAGCCTTAAGAGTACTCCGTAGGGGTTTCCACCTGCATTTTACAGAGATTATTAAACTTCCTCCCATGGTTCATGGTATAAAACTACATGGTTTAGATTAATAAAGGAAGAAATAATTACTTTTGTGCATATATGAACTGTATTGGAAGACATTTTGGAAGCTTCAACAGTTATTTTCCCAGGTGTTCCAGCTCTCCATCAAAACCAGCAGGCATTTTAAACTGTAAAGGTTTCTTCCTGCTATGTGGTTGCAGATTGCAGCTACTGCACCTTTCCCATCAGCACTAAAGATGGGGACTCTCCCCCAGCAGGCAGCACGGCCTGAGGGAGCTGATGGACAAAAAAGCACCACTTCTGATGAGCTCTCCAAGCCCTTCATGCTACCTCCTCTTCTTGCCCTCAGAAGGACACTTCAGCAACTGTACTGGTACTGTCCTTGGATTTGCTTCCACTGCTTTCTCTGCAGAGCTCACCCTTCCACGCTTTTTCTTTATACCTCCCTGTGCATCACTCTACACCAGTCTGTAAACAAAAGCATCCACAAATGCGCCCAAGCTGCCCGGCTCTGCTGGTCAGATTAAAATATGTATTTCTGATTCATCTAAGAACATGCAAGGAAAAAACAACAACAACACAGCACTAAGCAGATCACTGTAAGTCACAGAATAACTTTGTGAGCTTGCCTAAAAGTAGAGATGCAGAAGCAGTGCACTGTCACTGAGTATCTGCAAATGGGGCTGAGAGCTCCTGAACCATCTGAACCTCGTCTCCAGCAGACAAGGCAAGAACCACATCCTTTACCCCAACAAACACAGGTCACAGAGGGTAAGAGCTTTGCCCAAGGCCACACGGTAAGTCACAGACAGAGCCAGGGTTGGGTTTCAGAAGCTCCTGGCTAATATCCTGCATTCAATTACATCTAAACAAAGCACCTCATTTAGCGGAGGCCAGGTAAAGGAAACAGCCAAGGAAGAACATCAAAACCCTTCATAATGAAAACAAAATCAATCAAGCCTCTCCCCATATCTAAATGCGGGTGGTGCATTACATTCAAGCCCGGTACGATCACCAGTGACATTAAAATAAAAGCCACAACAACAAAAGAAAATGGAAAATTAATTCTAGCTAATTTAAATAGAGGACTTCAATACAAAGCAAGCAAGTGGCATGTTGAATTCAACATCACAGATTGCAAGCCAAGGGACTGGAATATTCACAGGCTGCGAATGAAGAGAACGAGTTACAAGGCACTGCTTTGCATTACCTACAGATTAACAAAGGGACAAACACAGCTTTGGGACAGATGCAAAAGCAACCATACGCAGAGGTGAACGTCAGTAATATCAGTGCAGAGACCGGTGGAGAAAAACACAGACCAAACACCCTCGACATCTGAATCAGTCTCAGAAAAGAAAGCCAAATAAAAACAAATCAAAGAGATCAAGTAGAAAACAGAGCAAATCCAAGCTTACACGGATGGACACCTTAAGCAGGGAATCAAACCCATGTTATCCAGTTATTTAGAGTTAGGGGACACATGGCAACGAGGTTTCTTAGCAGCCCCACCAACATGCCCAGCCCTCCAGCTCCCTGCAGCTGCTGCACCCACTGCCTGCCACGCACTGAGCGAAGGCAGCACGGTTACTGCCAGCAGCACCACACGCCGTGGCTTCAGTTTCAGTGTCCCCGCTGACACTCGCTCAGTGGAAGGACACTTCGTTTGCCAGTCCATTTAGCACTGCTGTACTTAGGCCGTCGGAGGAGGGATGCTATGGAAACCAAGCAGCAGGCAGAAGGGCTGAGACATAGAGTTGTGTCTGTCAGAAGGCTTTCTCCCATCTTCCAACAGACGGATGAGCCTCATGAGTAACCTCCAGTGCTCCCTGCCACAGAACCATGACAGTTTCCTAACATGGACTCCTGTAACTGCTCTAAAGGCTGAATAAACACGAACTAACGAGTTATTACCCCACAACCACTAAGGCTATTTTCCGCAAGAACACACACGAGGAAAGAAACCAACTCACAGACGTGGTGCGGGCAGCGGGACCCGCCGCACCCACCCTTCCTCCCCTTGGGCCACAACTTCAGAGCGCGGGCACCTCCGGCTTAGGGGGACAGCTCTGCATCGCCCCACACGGCGTTCCTGAGCGAGCAAGTGCAGGCATTCACGTTTTTAAACGGCAGAACAACGAGCACACAACCTTCGGGCTCGGGAGACGGCGTTCTGAAGGAAATAAGAGACAACAATGAATTGCACAAGCCTCGCGGTGCAGCTCCCGAGCTTCACCCTCCCTCCCCGCTGCCCCCTCCTCAGGCCCGGCCGCGGTCCCGCACGCCTCACCCGCAACGCTCGGCGAGCAAAGCGCCCAACGCCTCGTGTAGGCCGACGGGCACGACGTCACGGCCCCAGCCCCGGGCCCCAGACCCCGGCCTCGGCCAGCCCCGAGTTTCGGCACCGCCCGCCCGCACCACCTGTGGGCGGCTCCCGGCCCCCCCCTCCCTCTCAGCGCCCGCTCAGCGCCCGCTCGTGCCCCGACGGCCGCCGCTCCGCCCGCTGCCCGCCCGCTGCCAGACCGGCCGGACAGGTTCCGTGCCGGGGGGAGGCGCCGCGCCGGCTGCAGCCCCAGGCCCGGCC
>PPHD01001198.1:31209-45985 GCA_002909625.1 Bambusicola thoracicus | reverse complement strand
GGTTTCAAACTGCACCAGGGGAGATTCAGGCTGGACATTAGGAAATAATACTTCTCGGAAAGGGTAGTCAGGCACTGGAATGCACTGCCCAAGGAGGTGGTGGAGTCACTGAACATGGGGGTGTTCAAGAAACGTTTGGATGTTGAGTGATATGATTTAGCTGGGGAGTATTGGTGATGGTTGGACTGGATGATCTTTTAGGTCTTTTCCAACCTTGATAATTCTGTGATTCTGTAATTCATCAGCAACAGTACATGAGCACATTTGTTAGATGCACCTAGTACTTCATTCATCACTCCTGAATGTCAGTAGTCCAAGCTTTCAGAAGTCCATACGCTTTGAGGTTGCTAATCTGTGTTCCAATTCTGGGACATCTACCGTATGCTGCAGATGCCAGTGCAGTAAAGCGAGAAACTATGAAATAAAATCTTAAACAAAAATAATTAGGATTCAAACAAAACAAAAACAAATTCCATCTGATGTGTGGTAGCTTTCTGTTTGTCTGTTTGAAACCCTCAGATGTAAGCAGTTGAAAAGTCAATGAGGAGATTTATGTGTTTCTCTTAGAAGCACCCTGGATGCCTAAGGTGAAAGAGGCTCTCAGAGTCACTGATTCAGTCTCAGCTTTGTCTGTCTGCATGGCTGCATTCCTGCTTCCTAAAGCAAAATTTCAGGAACTTGATCTTGGGCAGCAATATTGGTAGGCAACAGGAGAGGTAAAGATGAGTCGTTTCCCCAGAGCGATCACCCCTGTTTGCTGACTATTGAAAGAATGTGCATGCATATAATCATGACCTTTTTCTCTTAGATACGATCTTCCCTGGGTTTGTGTGTGCCCTGGAGGGATGTCTTGCTTCGGAGGACAGCACATAGCTGAATTTTTGTGGGTAGACTTAAGGAAATAGCCTGTGCCATGTTGGTGAGACGTTGCCATCCCTCACCGACTGGGGTACCTGCAGGCCAAGAGGTGGGCCAGGTTCCTTTCTCATGACAAAAGAACTCCCCCCAGACACAGTTTGGCTCTTCAAAGCCCAACACTAATTTCTGAGTATATGTATATATATATACACACATGCACATCCATGTATGAGGAAATGCCTCAAATCTCCCGCTTCGTATTTCTTGATATGTTTATATTTTACAATATCATCCAGAGACCATTGGTCTTTCAACTGCCAGCAACACTTACAGCATTTTCTTGGACTTGTTGGATCCTTTGTCACAGAAAAGACAGCTTCAAGGCACCAGTGCCTTGCTTTCTCTACCAGCTCATTTGTTTTGGAGTCTACATGGCCAAGGTTTCACATGCCCATTGTGTTGCATGTCAAAACATCTACACTTCCATGTAGAGTGTTTCTTGATACAATAGCAAGGCATTTAAAACATGGGCTCCGAGCATCTAGGTCTTCAGCAGCTGTCTGGAAGCAAGTTGTTAATGTTTTGTGTTTGGTTTCTGGTTGGCAGAAGCAGTAACAGTACCTAAGCTCAATTTTTCACACGTGATGGAGTTGTAGGTTGTTGATCCTGCCATAGACACAGGCAGCACGGTTTTATCCCAGTATAAGCAGTCAAAATTAATGCCAATGGGAAAGTAGCACTGATTTCAGGTAGCTGTATACTTAGGGGCTACCATGTTTCATCTCTGTAGATATTTCACAGGAACTCCAGTAGTTAAGTGTTAAAGTTCTTCTTTGTCTTCCAAATGAAAGCTGTTCTCATCGTCTGAGTTGACGACCTTTATTCAACACATGTGTCAAACACAGCTCATTGAATTATTGTGTCGCTCTTCCAAATTTTCATTTAGAAATAATGGAATGGAAACAGATATTTCAGAAGTCTTCACCAGCCCGTTTTAAGCAGCTTTAAGGCAGGGAGAAAGGCTCAAAAATGTCAGTGGAACTTTTGCGAGCTGCTCTAGCAGGCGTATTTTCCTTCTTGTTTATTATTCAGCTTGGGTAGTGGCACTTTCCATCTAAGCAAAGTTCAAGCTCTATGAAACTATGGATGCTACACAGAATGATAACTAAATTATAGGAGAAACTGACAATATAAAGGTAAAACAAAGCAAGGTTTTAGGTCACTTTGGTGATTATGGTAGGTTTTATTGTGTATGTATGCAGTGTCCTGGCCTGTCCAGACTATTTTCATCTTTGTTCAAATATAAGAAAAGGAATTAATACCAACCCCACATTTTTGTCTGCGTGTCTGGTTTTGATATCGGAAGATGGCTCATTCCTGCAGGCTTGTCATGCAGTGCTGGCTTTGGTGAGAGGCATTACCTGAGTGAGAAATGTAAGCTTTGGCAAATGAAACCCTTTCAGCTCCTCTGGACTGTTTCACTGCTGAGAGATGCAGAATACCAGCTGGCCGCATCAGCTGCCTTGCAGACATCCAGATGTGTTAGTCGTGTAAACTACTCTTTCCAGTACAAACAAATTCTGTTATAAACCGGTTAAAAGACCAGTTTAATTTGCCTTGTATTTTTGCAAATTGCTTTTAAATTATTCCTAATGACAAAATTTATTTCAATATAGGCACAAAAGGGGCAGGCAACCATTAGACATAAAAAGCCTTCCTTCTTTCCTCTATGATTTCATAGCAACAATGAGTCAGGATCACATATTCTAAAGTGCTTAACATCAGCACGTTCCACTTCATGGATGATGGATGTTACTTTATGCCATCTGTCTAAAGGAAGAACAGCAAAACGTACAGCTCTGTCTTCTCAAATGAGTTTTATTTTGTGTCAGGGTCCAGTTTCCATTTCCAGAGATGTCTTGGGTGAATTCTCCTGTGCGGACTGCATCTTTTTTATTTCCAAGTGTCAAAGATCAGATTGTCTTGATCCAAGATGTCCAGAAATGTCTTCTGCACTAGAAGAAGGTTTGGAAAATGCTCTTAACCTTGATTGTTTTTCCATTATTCTTGCCATTTTGGTATGATGGGAGATCATCTGGCTGTTGAATTAGAGTGACTTAAGCAGGCACCCAATTTTCCCGTCCTGCAGGTCAGTCTGCTCTTGAATGTGCCCTTAGTCTGGCTTGGTGATCCTGACATTTGGGTGGGGTTTTTATGTGCCTGGCTCTCACATCAAGAACATCTCGAACAGGCTTAAGTCAGGGATGCCTGATTGCTTATCTCAGAATAGGGCGATACTGGGGAGACACAGTATAGGGAAGCTGGCATGCCTTAGAGAGCTGAGAACATCTGGTTTGGGTTAAATCTAATCGACAAGAAATAATGCACATTTGGTTTTGATTGCTATATTGAGGTGCCTTGTTCAGCAGTTTGGATTGTTGATAGATATCAGAGAATTGCAAATGCCTTTTTAAATGGGGAAAACATAAAGGACCATCCTCCTGGCTGCCAAGGCCCACTGCTGCTGTCTCATGTTGAACCTGCTCTCACCAGCACCTCCAGGTCCCTGTTGCTGAGGCTCTCTAGCCACTCATCTCCTCCAGGCTGTGCCTATGTCTGCATTATGCCATCCCAGGTGCACCACCTGGCATTTTCCTTTGCTGGATTTCAGGCCATTGCTGATTGCCTAGTGCTCAAGTCTGTCTATCCAGATCCTTCTGCAAGGCCTTTCTTCCCTTCAGGGACTGAACAGAACCTCCAGTTTAGCACCATCAGTAAACGTCCTGAGGATGCACTCCAGTCCTGCAGCCAGACCATAGATAAAACCATTGATCAAGACTGGCCCTAAAACTGATCTTTGGAGAATGCCACTGGTGATCATCTGCTTGATGTAGCTCCATTCCCTACTGTATGGGAACTGTTGAATCACGGCCTGAACCTCTGATTGACCACCTGAGGCAAGCTCTGAGTCAGCTGCAGGGGCACAGGTGAACACAGAGTGACCGGAAGGGATGGAGCCTGGCTCCACCCCTCCTAGACCCCATTTAAGGGCTGACTCCCCATGAGGAAGGTTCTCTATCTGGAGATCCTTCCTCTGGGAACCCTTCGGCAAGCCCAGGACACAGGTAAAATCTTTATTTCATTTCTACTTTGTAACAGGATAATCTCTCCAATCCAATACCTGTTTGCCATACAGCCATACACCTACAATGCTCTGAGCTCTGCTCTTCATCACCCAGCATAGGGTGAACCAGTTTGTTTGACAGTCAGGCAATTTCTCCAGAAGGATGTTGTGAGGGATGGTATCAAAGGCCTTACTGAAATCCTTACAGATTACATCCCCTGCCTTCTCTTCATCCACTGCTTTCACTTAATCTAGCAAGCAGGTGACTTGATCGTGGAGGGAGATCAAATTATTAAGGCAGGGCTTTCCCGTGATGAACCCATGTTGACAATGGCTGATAACAGCGTTGTTCTTTAGTGGTCTTTCATTATCTCCCAGGATACTGAGGGGATAATTATCCTTCCAGGCACTGAGGTTAAACCAACAGGTCTGCAGTGTTTTGAGTCTTCTCTCATGTCCTGTTTATAATGCTGAGTACATCCAGCTCATCACGGACCTTCTTTGGTAAACTGTTGAGAGTGGTTATTAGCTGTAACATCTGCTAATTCCTTCAGTACTCAGAGATGAATCCTATCAGGCCCCATGGACTTAGAACCATTGAGCTGATAAAACAGTTTGCTTACAGTTTTGGAAACCACAAATGGAAAGTCACTGCTCCCCTCGTCATGGCCCTTCAACTCAGATGACTGGACAACTCAAGATCATAGAATCATAGAATGGCTTGGGTTGGAAGGCACCTCAAGGATCATCAACCTCCAACCATTAATACTAAAAACTGAAGCAAAAAGCTGTGTTTTCCTCATCCTATCTTGTTAGGTGAACACCTTCACCAAGTATGAGTCCAGTGTTTTCTTTAGACCTCCTCTTGCTGTTGATCTGCTTTAAAAAGCCTTTGGTTGTTGTTGCCTGACTGTACGCTGGCCGGTGTCATCTTGTGTTTGAGCTTTGGCTTTTCTTGTTTTCTCCCTACAGATGCAAACTGCAGCTCTGCAAAGAGTTTTCTGTTTGGAGTAAATTAGAATTCTGGTGTTAATTGCAAGTTTGTGCAAGAGGGAAGAATAGAATCCAAGAATCATAGAATCATTTGAGTTGGAGGGGACCCTTAAAGGCCATCCCTTCCAAATCCCCTGTGATGAACAGGGACACCTACAGCTCAATCAGTTCGCTGTAGATAGACACAAAGAAGGGAGAATGCTTGAAACTGTAAGGAAACGTGTTGTGAGCAGTGATACTTTAAAAATACATACATTTGGGGGAAAACCAAGGCAAAACTTCCTACAACTCCAGGAGGTGAACGAGATGCCTCAGCCTCTTTGTAGTAGCCAAGGATGGGGACGGTGCCTCGTTTAGATGTATGAGGGAGGAAAACTGTGTTTTCTGCTGGTGGTGCTCACGTGCTCTCTGTGCTTCTCTTCCAGTCAGATGGGACCATCCTGGCTATAGCTCTGTTGATCCTCTTCCTGCTGCTGGCACTGGCTCTCCTCTGGTGGTTCTGGCCTCTTTGCTGCACAGTGGTAAGTCCTCCTCACCCTGCTCTGCCTTCACCTTACTGACAGCTCCATGGCATTTCTGTATGATGAAATGTTAAGTTTTACTGAAGGTAAAATGCAGGGCAGAAAGGTTGGGTGGGAAGCAGCAGGTCAGCATTGCCTGGGTGGAAAAAAAAATGAACAGAACAAAATGTTCTGAAGAGTGAAAAAGGATAGGTACAGTGCTGGTATCTGGGAAAGGCAGACAAAATGTGGAGAAAACAGAAGGAGAAGGTCAGGGGAGGTAAGGGGCAATCAGGGACTTGAGATAAGCTTTTCTCTCACTCGTGACCCTGCTGTCTGACTGCAAGGACCTGTCATACCTCTGTACATCTCTGCTGATCATGCCCTAGGGCTGCCTTTTTCAATGGGAATCGGGGGTGAAGTGTGCAATTCAGTGAATCTCAGCCTTTGCTTTGCATCTCATTTACACACCAAATACAGAGTAAGAATTACTGTCAGCAGGACTGGGGACTGGTTTTGGTGTCAGGCTGCATATCATGTTTCAA
The DNA here is from genome assembly GCA_002909625.1 of Bambusicola thoracicus. Classification (NCBI taxonomy): domain Eukaryota; kingdom Metazoa; phylum Chordata; class Aves; order Galliformes; family Phasianidae; genus Bambusicola; species Bambusicola thoracicus. The sequence continues at coordinate 39,965 of PPHD01001198.1, read as the reverse complement.
ACCCATCTTTTAAGATTATCCAAACTGGCTCAAGTTTCTGGGTCACCACCATTGTTCCTGATTGTAAATCTCTTACCCGGTTTTCTAAGTTTACACCATGTTGTAGTTTACTTTCTTGCAATCTGTGGATCCACAGGCAGTGCATGAGCTGGCCATGTCTGAGGGGTCTTTGTGTGAGATGCGTGTCTCTGTACAGAACAAGGATGAAAAACTGCGAGGAAGAAATCTGAATTATCTCAGTCTCTTTATGGATGGATGAGCAAAGGGTAGAATGCTTCTTTTCAGGGTAGTTTGGCACTTCTGTCCTGAGCAGAAAACCAGAAGGGGAAAAAAAAAATACTTATCTGGACTTATCGGAACAATAAAAAAAATCCGTTCTAAAAATGGACAGGGGATTTGCAGAGGGGCAGATTTCTGGGAGTTGTTTGTCTGAACTAGATGGCTTGCTCCCAGCTAAGTCAGGCCAGCTCCTTTGTTGGCACATCTCAGTGGGGTTTACACCAGTATTTAGTGGAGAACTGAGGTGACAGAGAGGAGAGGCTGTAAGTGATGCTACCACTTAAGGGTTCTTTTGCAGGAGAGCAATGAGGCTGATAAGAAGGCATGAATGAAAGCAGAAGGGTGTGGAGCAGAGGGACTGTGGAACTCTGTGCATTGAGAGGACAGTGCAGGACTGCTCCAAGGGGGCAATATGGGGACAGCGGTCATAGAACTGTGTTGCTTTCAGTGCTGGAAAGGTTTTTATTCAGGAACCTGTGTGAGATCTCTTCATCTCTCCAGGGTGGCAGAGCAGTATCCTTGATAGTAAACCAGCAAGGAAGATACCTCACTGTGCATTTCAATTCTGTAAAATGCAGAGATAAATCCACCCAGCCTGCTTGGTTTATGGTGGGGAGAAAGACTGCAGAGCAGCAGTGCTTATTTACTAGTTTGGCAGTGGCTCATCAAGGAATACAATGTCAGAAGCACAGAGTGAATTAAGGGCAGAGGAACTGGCTTGCACAACAGACAAGAGGCAAGCAAGCAATAACCTCTAATAATCAAACCACAGACCCAGAGACAGTGATGTGAATTCAGGCCTGGGGACATCTCAGAGATAATTGTGTGTCTGTCTAGAGGGAAAAAAATCCAACTTTTTTCTTACAAAGAATAAATTTGAGTGACGAGCACATTTCTAAAGCCTGAAACTCCCCTTGGCATGTGTTTTAATTAAATAGGAATCATTACTGTCCAGCAGTTCTCCAGGAAAGACACCAAGCCAGCTTCACCCCTGGAGTAAAGGCACTGAAGTCAATAGACTTACTCTGGAGATTTATCTGGAACTCAGTATCTCCTTGGCATGCACCCATAAAGAAATGCTGTTTCCAAGAGTATCCAAGTTTATTGGTCTCAGAAGTGTTCTGGATGAAGCCTGGAATTTACCACTCAGTTTACAGTAGATGCAATTGTTGCTTGGTGGATCAAAATAATAATCAGACCTTTGCTGTGCCTGATACAGGCAAAATTTCCCTTGACATCCATGGGGAGATGCAAAAGCATGGGACCCAGGTGCTAACTTCTGAGGGGATTTCAAGGAAGTTTATTCAACTACAGGCAACAAAGAAAGATATTCTGCAACGCTTACATCTCCAGCACTGTGCACATTAAAAGAATGATGACAAACACGAAGACATCACGGCAGGATGACACCAGTTTTCCTGAGTAGAACACATCTGCAAAACAGAAGGTGCCAGATTCTGGCTTTGATGATGCTTTTGGGCATTTGGCTTTCCATAGCTGTTGTTTTCTCCTTCCTCCCCTTTCCTGAATGTAAGGTAACCTGGAGAGATCAGAGCACTCATAGGAGAGCTGTGTGTGCTGCAGGTTCCTTAGGTGCCCAAAGGTGACATTCAGCTCCAGGCAGGAGGCCAACACAAGGTATAGTTTTAATATAGATGCAATCCAAGTAAATGCAAATATTTGTAAGACGAATACATAATAAGCTTCCAAAGCAGTCTTAAGGAAGGTTTTGCAAGCATATTATTAGACTGGCTTGGAAATTAAATTTAATTTGTTTTGAATGCATAGCAAAGATATAATGCAGTAGTTGAAAGTCATGTCCATGCTGGGACAGTTCCCATGCTCCTCCCATTTTGCACCTCTGCAGCAATTGCCTGCTCAGAATATACGCACCCTCTTGCTTATTTTTGTACTGCAGCTTCTTAAACTACAGGGGTGTGGCTGGCATACAAACGAGGTGTTGGTATTCAAGCTCTAAAGCTGCTTTCTGGAAGGAAGCATGGAAGAACCCAGCAATTTGTTTGGCTCTAAGTCTGTAGTGCAGCTGACCAAAAGTTTTGGAAACAAAAATCTGGATGGAGAAAATACAGAATATATATATATATGTGTGTGTATTAAAAACACATGCAAATTATGGCTAAACTGGAGGAAGAGAAGGGGAGGAAATACATATACACTACAGTAACCCTGGAGAGTAATAAAATCACATGGTGCGCATTGGCGTGATGGAGATTACATGTAAGGGCCCACGTATTCTAATTCCCACCCGCTCCCATGTGCACATGAGACACCAATTTTCTGCACTTAAAATGGTTTTGGGAGAAGAGAATGGGGATTCATGATTTGTATGAAACATCAATGAGACAGATTGAGAGATAAAGACACAAATGTGCTGGGAAGAATGGTTCATAGACCCCACAGCCCCTGTCTTTGATTCAGACCAAGCCATGCGCTCAACCAAGCACTCACCTAACACAACATGGTAACTCCACCAAAGCTATTGGAGCCTAAACTGGTATCCATCCATTCTTGCTGCCGCAAAGGAGCGTCTTCATTTATGGTACAGTCAGTACAAAACAATTGGAGCCCGAAAGTTAAAGCCAAATTCTCTGAAGTGTCCCTCAGTTACGGAGTTTCCAACCCAAAAGGTCTTCCAGGGGTTCACTATTTAGAGAGCACTAAGAATTGCCTTCTGAAAGCCCTTTGCCTTGAGATAATATGCGTAGACTTCAGATTCCTAAACCGCTTTCCTTGCTAATTCATTTCTTTAAGGCCAGATCCAAAGGCCAATTATATTAATCCTAACTGCCTTCAGCACCTTTTGTTCCAGACCACAACACAGACTGAGTGTAGAGGAGGCACTGTTGTTCTTTGCCCCAGTTGTGCATGGAAAGAAATCAACTCAGTAAAAGTTCCTTCTTCCTTAGTTTTTTTCCCTGGGCTCCTCTCACCTCTTCCGAAGAAAGTTGGCCAAACCCAGCTGAGAGAAATAACTCATTAGGGCTGAGTCTTACTCAACCAATAAACTCATGAACAATCAGTGAGTGAGAATAAGGGCTTCAGCAGATAGCTGAAAGTAGCTGTGATGTTTTCCTGTTCTTTAGTTCAGAAAATGAAATTCATTTATCTGCTCTTCCAAAGCAAGTGGGTCAGGCACTTGGAGTAAAACCCACTCATTCTGGCCTTGTCTGTCTGTGCAATTGAAATGGCCTAGGAAAAAGAATGACCTTTGCAGATGCTACATTTTCTCCTGTATTCCCCTGAGAATTGCGTGTCAACCCTATTTGGTTGCAAATCGTATCAGAGTTATTTATATGGAGGGCTGTTTTTTTTTTCCCTTCCGTGATGTCATGTCTCCTCTAAGTGTGTGGATGGTTTTGACATGTCTGCTTTGAATTTTTGCACGTGTCAGCTTGAAGTCGTCTTTGTGAAGCAGCCTTGTCTCTCCTAGTTTTAATGAGTTAACATTGAGATTCCTGGATCCTCTTCCAGGCTAAGTAGAGGTCAACTTAAGAAAAGTATGAGATAGCATTCCAATTTGATTTCATTTGCCCCTGGGAAGAAAAATGTACTCTATTGCAGATGAGAAAACAGGGACAGGCTCCTGCTTGTATTAGAAACCTTGAACTATAGACAAAATCTTCAAGGGTTTAATGGATGGTTACAGCGCAAGGCAGATAGAAAACAAATAGAAAGGAAATGTTCCTTTATCCAATTCATAACTATGCTATGAGACTCTGTCACAGGATTTAGAGGAGGAAGATGAAGAAGGATCCATCAGATGGATCATTGTTAATGTTATTTTAAAAAAACAAAACTGCTTGTTATGATTGCTGAATTCCATATTATCAAAAAGAATGACAGCAAATAAGAGCAAAAATCTGCTCAGTTAAATGTATTTTTCCTTCCTGAATTTTTGGTTCTAATCAGAGGCAAAATCCTTTATTTTGTTGTATTGTTTTCTCATGTAGCCCTCATTTTAAGTTATGCTCTATTCAATCTTAAAGCAGGCACGTTTCGCTGACAAGGAACACATTGCCCCTATTTATCAGATAAAACTCTAGGGACAGTAACTGAGTATGTGTTTGCTGGACTCTGCAAACTGGTGGAGTTTTCTATGCTCCCAGGATGGAAAACATTCTAGACACATTCCTGGAATATGCAAAATTTGGATTAAATGTGTGCTGTCTTTGCTTATGCCTATGCCTGAGCGGCTACAGAAATTTTCATGGCAACAGCAAATACATCCTCTCCGTGCTTTTCAGTTTCCAGTAGGTTGGCTAATAGGATTCTTGTGCTTTCACACTGGGTTGTTCATCAGCACCATCTGCTCTGTGACATGAGGGTAGGTCAGCTACCAGAGACCTGTGTCAGTCATAGGCGTGCTGAGACCTGTGATAGAAAGGCAAAGGGATAGCTTTATTGTCCTGACTTTTCATGATTAAGTGTGTAGAAGTGCTGACAGCTACTCTTGAAGTTCTTTCCTCTGCTAAGGAAAGCCAGTGGTCAACTGCCCATCCCTCAGGCCTTGACTTCTTACCAACAAAAGACCATACTGTAAGGTTTTGATGGCATGGCAGTGATGTAGAAACCCTCAGGTATTCCTAACCTAGCAAGCAAATATGGTTGCTTAACCACATTTTCCTTCTTTCAAAGGCAGGGACAGGAGATACAGTCGCAGCATCAAGCCCAGAAATGGCTTGGGGTTATCAAAACAATTGCAGCACACATGAACAAACACTTCAGTGTTGCCAAGTTAAACTAGCCTAAGCATTTTGCTTGGCCAAGCGTGCTCCCAGCTGATTGCATTCAGCAGGTCCATGTGTGTCATCTGGCGAAGCAGAGGGAAGGCGAGAGGTGCAGCCCAGAACAAGATGTGGTGGACTCGAGCCTTCTGTGCCAGCATGGGCTCTGTCCTCTCTGGGCTCTCTGTAGTGGTGTTTTCTTTCTTGTACTTGAGTAATCATTTCTCTTCGTGCAAAACGTGCAGGTGTAAGGCACTGTCTTTCAGTTCTGGGATCCTGTTATTCCCATTTGGTGTTTGTTTTGCTCATGTGTCAGGTGGCAGAGAGCTCCCATTTGTTTCACTGCCTCCACTACACAACAAGGGTCTTATGCACAGCCAAGGAGAAAGAAAAGATTTGTACTGTTTGTAAAACCACAGAATGATTTGGGTTGGGAGGGACCTTAAAGGTCATCCAGTTCTAACTCCTTGCATAGGCTGGTTGCCATTCACCACAACAAACTGCCCAAAGCCCATCCAGCCTGGTCTTGGGCACCTACAGGGATGGGGCACTTCTCTGGACAACCTGTTCCAGTGCCTCACCACTCTCTGAATCAAGAATTTCCATCTAACATAAATCTCCCCTTCATTTAGCTTAAAACCTGTCCCCCTTGAGCTATCCCCTATCTGCCTATGTAAAACGCTGGTTTTCCATAGAGAGGTAAGCTCCTGTAACCCTTTCCAGATCTGGATGGTGAGATAAGAAATGTATTTTGTATATGAGAAACTTCCAAATTTTATACAGGCTCAAAGACAGAGAAGACTAAATTCTCCTCATTTCTGGATTTCTCCAAATTGACCAACCTATGCAGCCAACTGATGGGTATTCAGTTGTTCTTAGAAGTGCTCAGTGCTTAATATTGCAAGGAATCACTCTTCTTTTTCACTTGGTCTGTGGTAAAAAAGAAAATGGTGTGTTCATATAAATCAGAGTTAGTTTGTCAGAGTGCGTATGTTATGAGAAGGAATACTAATATCTAAAAAACACAACTATCCCATAATATCCAAGTCTATAATCTCAAGATATTCCATTGATATTGGCTGAGAAGTTGTATGTGGATGATTAGCTGGACCAAGTATGTTGGATGGGTTATCCTCATCTTTCATGCCAATGGAAATCAGAGAAACTCCACTGAAACCCATAATGTTCCACCAGAATAACATTAGAGAAGGTAATAAGACTAGTTCCAGTAGATATATTTTGGATGAGGTATCTGAAATTTTTCAGCGTTTTGTTTGGATTAAGTTTGTAACCAAACATTGGATTTGGTTTTGGGTTTGGATTAAGGGTTTTGATTCAAAGGGAGGTCTGCTGAAGAGTGACAATTGCAGAGACAAGTAACTAAAACATCTGAAAATGTGGCTAGAAAATCCTTGTGTTAATTTGGTGCTTTGTACATGAGTGTCACTAATTGTATCATGAGATGTACAAGAGAACATGTTGTCGCCAACTTCTCCGTAGGGACATCTCATTTATCCCTAATGTGGTCAGTGGATTTGTAGCCAAGACTTGACCCATGGTTCTGCTGCACCAGAGTAGGACAGGGGGTGCACCTACATCACTCCTGAAACGTCATCCCATGCTTCCACATGGGCTTTGTGCCTCTGTGCACATAAACAAAGATTCTGTCTTGGCACCCAAGCATGCAGGGTGTTTAGCAGAGGTTCCTCGAGAACCCTGAAGGCCAACAAAGAAAGAACCTGCTGCCCAGGAATGGGATATGTGGAGTGTGATGTGTAAAAGGGACTGACCCAGCACCAGCCTCCTCCCAAGCCAGAGGCACATGCTCCTCATTAATGGCTATATTGCATGACTTGGGGTTTGCAGAAGAAAATAAAAACAGTGAGCTCATCAGAGAAGTTAAAACACCAGTGAGGGAAATTTTTGTAAATATTTATGTCTTCAGGGCCTTTAATATGATTGCCATTTTCTCTTCCTGCATTTAAATAGCCGAGCTGGTATTGTTTGGGACTGTGATTTTGTTTTTGGAGGACAATCTCTCAGCCTGTACATCTGCACCCCATCTCTAGGCAGCCCCTATACCCAATATACGGTCCTGACAGGAGCTCAGCACCCCAGCAGCATCCAACTCATTACCTGGTGCATAAAGAAGGAGCTGCTTCATCCAGATGGACTTAAAACAACAGGAGAAATTCCATCCCTGGGGCAGCTGCATTGACACAAGTGGCTGGATTCAATGCTGCCTGCAGTGGCTGTGCATTGGGGTCCGTTGCGTGTAAAGGATTGAGATTTGACGTGCCTGTATGCAACTACTTTCCCTTTGGAAGGTTCTCTGTTGCTCTTGGAGTGGAGGGCTGTGATGATAGCCAACTGCCTGCTGAGCTCAAGATGCAAACTTTTTGCATGAAATAATAACCTCACGCCCACATAAACTTAAGCTGTTTCTATGGAGAATATCCTGGACCGGTCTAAAACCTCACCCTGATTGCTTTATTAGTTAGAAATCCTTGAAGAACTTTCAAGCGTATGTGCATATATACATGTGCATATATCTGTAAGTACATATATATGCAGATTTTAAAGAAAACCATATGAGAGTGCCTGACAATGTGAAAAGCATTCTTTAAGAGAGTGATGAGTGGCACAGCATTCTGGAATGGTGCATTGCTCTGGGAGACAGCAATTATTCCTCTCCAGTGTCTCTGGAGCGTTTCATTTCACCTTGGTTTCCAGTCTTTGTCTTTCACCATTCCATTCTTTGTGCAAATGGTAAATAATCTGAGGCAGGACATGTATGTGTGTGCAGTGGCCAGTAGAAGGACATGCTGAATTTAACATGTTTGTACAGGTAAAATGATGGTGGTTATCCATGTTCCAGCACTATGGCTCCTATTGGGATATCAAGGAGTATCTGGGGTGTATTACTTTGGTTTTGCTGTCACTTCACATGGAGTGAGGATCACACAGTGAGCAACATTTGCATCATGCTGATTTACCACTTTTTTGTTCTCATTTATCCTTGCAGATCATCAAAGAGCCCCCTCCACCTCCTGCAGAAGACAGTGAGGTAAGTAACACCACCAACACAATTTCCTTAATGTTTAGGACAAGATTTTGTTTGTCTTCCTTAGAAGAGGTGATGATTCTGCTGCATGGCAGAGTATGGACCATGGCAGGAGGTTAAGCCTTCAGAGCTGGTAGGGAAGCAGGACAGAGGCAGACGGTTCTTTCACTTGGTCAGAACAGCACTGCAGGCTCTGATTCACAAAAAGAACAACTCTTAAGCATATGTTTAACTTTGAAGTTAATGGAACCTAAACACATGCTTAACTGCTTTCCTGGAATGGCACGGTGGTGATTTTAGTGCTTAGTGCATCTAACCCCTTGTGGCAGCTGAGCACTAACTCACAGTGCTTATCCTTTGGACCTCAACTGTTNAGATGTCAAACCCAGAACAACCACCTCGACATCAGAAGAGCTGCACCAACTGGGCAAGTTTTAATGGAGGAAAACAGTAAAGCACCGTTATTTCGGCTTACTCTTTCAGATGAATCCAGCAACAAATGGTTTCAAGTTATGTCACTGTCACTTAATTAGTAGACTCTCCCCAGTAATCTGCCTGGTTTTTCATCTTCCCCTTTCTGTATCCTCCCGCTTTCAGCACACAGTGGATCTCTTTTCTTGCTCCCAGTTTTGCACATGTTATTTCATTGAAAAGTCAGTTATCTGTAT
>PPHD01001198.1:4224-31179 GCA_002909625.1 Bambusicola thoracicus | reverse complement strand
GTGAGCAAAAGCAGCCCACAGACTTAGCAGTTGTGCCTGAAGATGACGGTGCAGACTCTGAGCAGATGTCAAACCCAGAACAACCACCTCGACATCAGAAGAGCTGCACCAACTGGGCAAGTTTTAATGGAGGAAAACAGTAAAGCACCGTTATTTCGGCTTACTCTTCTAGATGAATCCAGCAACAAATGGTTTCAAGTTATGTCACTGTCACTTAATTAGTAGACTCTCCCCAGTAATCTGCCTGGTTTTTCATCTTCCCCTTTCTGTATCCTCCCGCTTTCAGCACACAGCGGATCTCTTTTCTTGCTCCCAGTTTTGCACATGTTATTTCATTGAAAAGTCAGTTATCTGTATCCAGGGTACATCGATGTCAATGGGAGTTTCTCCATTGACTTCATCGGGGTTTGGATCTGTTCCTCCTAACTGTGCAACAGAAGACTCATATCCATTCTCAGAGTGATTTGGATTGCTAGTTCCTCTTGCTTATTGCCTCTAGAGACCAAGTCATTGCATGCTACGGTTTGGCTTGCTGAAATGATCCTCTGCTCTTGGTGAAGTCTGGTCCAGGGAGGGTGCGCTGGTGCTCTGTGCCAAGGCAGAGACCCTTAAAGCTCGGTCCTCTGCAGCACTACTGAGGTAGAATCCAACCTAGTTTCTGCCTGCGTTGAGCACAGCAAAATAGTAGAGGGCAGCTGGAGCCAAGGCTGGTGCAGGAACCTTTTATCTTTTTAGCACTTGTTTCCTTCAAAACAGGCCTGGAGCAAAACTCCAAATCTAAACATGCATGGACCCGAGGGAGGTTTGCATTTGGGTTCAGTGCTGAAGGTATTTGTGAAGGCACGCATCTGTCAGAATAGCATCACTCCATGCATCCATATACAAGCATCTGGTTCATTTTCCAAGTGGCCGTTTCTGTTTGGGCTGTGTGGATATGTGCTAGCTTTGTCAGCTTTGATCCTCTGAATGAAAAGGAAAACACTTGTCTAAAATTGCACATGCTCTGTTCAGCATCCCACATGCCTCCAAGCCAAGGGACTCAATTGCTGAAGTTAATTAAAATACATCATTTTGGAATGCTGCTTCTCTGGCCGGGGACTGGAAGGGGAAATTACATCTCTGTGCTAAGTAAGAAGGCATAATTCGTGTATACGGAAGTCCTTCTAAAACCAGTAAGTGCTGCAAAAGGCAAGCAGTTACTGCAAAATTGAGCCAGTTGCAGCAGACCTCAGGTTCGTTCTGGTTAAACTGGAGTAAGAATATCTCTGGACGTGTTGTATTTTCTTTCTGATTCTGAGAGGAAGAGTCCATGCAGCTCTTAGGATGGAACTGTCCTCAATTCATCAGTCTGTTTCACAGCTTTCCTCTAACAGTGTGTTTGCCAATGGCTTCTCTGTATAGAAACAGAAAAATTGCATTAATTTGCTACCTGTAGTTTACCTGCTTCCCTCTTAATGCAGTCTGTACAATATTCTAGATGTTATCCCTACTGTTTCTGTTTTGGGACCCTGGGATGAGGGGATTTAGCTACAGCAATCTGCCAACATAGAGACTAATCTGATGGCAGACACACGATTCCACACATTCTTTCCACCATATCATATCCCCTGAACTCAGTACTCAATTATCCTAAAGCTACCTTGTACAATTGGCAGCCAAAGGAAAACACACTTCTGTGCTGTTTCAGAAGCTGGAAAGCATCAGAGCAGTGCTCAAAGATCAATAAAGGTTGGAGCTGTGTCTTCTCTGTTGCATTTTTCCCCCTACAGAAGCCTCCCACTGGTGGAAAAACAGTATGAGCTCTGAAAAGGTGCAGTTCGTTGGTCCTATTTACTCTTACAGAGCTGGATCCACAGAGTGGGATTGACAGTGATATGATGCTTTCAGAAAGGACTGGATGCTCCAGATTTCCTGCTTTGCTAAAAGCTAATAGAAGATGGAGTTGTTTTTCTTACAGTGTGTAGATAGCTTTCTCCCTTGCAGAAATCATAGCAACTACTCATCTCCAGAATGAAAAAGTGCTAATCCCTTAAGCAGCAGCGTTGCAGTTACAGTGTGATTCTTTTCTTCTAAAAACCTTGGCAAAAATAAGGCAAGAGGAATTCTTGCATCAGCAGATTTGGGAGCTGAGGCCCAGATGTCTCTGCACTGCAAGGAGAATGCATTATACCATAACAGTGAGGGGAAAGCAGCATTGCTGTCAGAAACCCACCAAAGGTTTTATTGAACTCTACTTTAAAGGCCTTTTGAGACATATTGGAGCTGCGCTCACTGTTGGTGAAGGAAATCGTTACTGGCTTGAAACTTCCAATTAATTCATTCCGAAATTGCAAATGTTGTCAACTCGCCACTGGGCTCTTCAGACAGTGGAAGATGCTGGAGGAGGCCGACCCCAGATGAAGGACAGATGATTTTACTTAGAGCCAGGAAAGACTGAGTTAATACCAATCGGAAGAGGTGAATGCCTCAATGAGTCAGCAAGCACCTTGCTGGCCTGTGACTGACTCAATGATAGTGGATCAAAATCACATTCTTCTATTCCCTGTTGATAGGAAGGCTCTTTCTGTCCATGCTGGAGGAAGACACAGCTGCTTTTGTTCAAGTGCCCACCACATTCAGGCTGGGCTTATTGGAACAAGTTATTTGACTTAGACCAGAAACATACCAAGAGGCTGAAGTTGGTTCTCATTATTGCAGCCCATCTCCTACAGAGAAAATAAAGGCACTCCGTAGGGCTTTCCAGCTTCCAGCAATTTCCTGTTCACTACCTGACCTATGCCAGGGCTCTGCTACTGGGCAGTTCCACGGGCCAGATTCTGATTGTGTAATAAGGAGCACTCCCAAGTGTCCCCAGGAGGCACATGCTCTTCTCGTTGCTTCCCTGCCCTTCTAAACACCAGGCAATGTCAATATAGAATCATAGAATCAGTGACGTTGGAAAAGATGCCCAAGATCATCCAATCCAACCCACTAAACCATGTCCTAACTAAACATGCACCGTTCTACCTTCATTTTCTATCATGGCTGTGCTTTCTCTCACAAAATGGATTCAGGGACACAAAGTGACCTGAAACCTGGCAAAACCAGGCAGGATACTGACCAGATGACCTGAGCACACCCTTTCCTCATCAGTCAAACCCAGTTTTTCCATGCTGCTCAAGCCCAAGCTCCACAGTCACTCCTACCATGGCACCAGGGCCAAGCCACCAACCAGTCTGTAATTGGATAATTGTTATGCCTGTTGTCATCCTGCCCACATACACCAAAACATACATACACAAGAAAGTCCTGGAGAGAAAGCACCATTCAGCAGCACAGTCATGAGACGATGAAGGTAATTATTGCTGTCATGGAAGGCCTGTATGAAAAGGAGGAATTTAACTCACTGCCTGGCAGCTATTGTGAAGCCAGCAGATGAAACCTTCTGTTCATCTTGATCTCTTTGTGAACTATTTTCTTCCACCCACAGCTGAACAGTCGCAAAGCCAATGAATGGCTTACAGGGATGGAGCTGCTTGCACCCTCACTTATTGCTGTTTATTAATCTTTTCCAAATCCCTCTGCTCTCTCTTCCTGAAAAGCCTTTCTTGGGAGATAGCAAAATAAGCTCAGAGAAAAGTCCTGATGAAATTTTTTTTTTGTAGACACCAAGGCAGGAAATGTATTCTGTTATTCCTGAAGTAGTGCCAGGTCACAGCGGTATGCCAGCTCTTTTCCTTCCCCTTTCCTCCCCTTTTACAACGTGTTGTAGAAATTTGGGAGGAGGAGAGAAGGAACCTTTCAAGATACAGGCATTTAAAAGAAAAAGAGCTGGGATGTTATTGGAAACAAATGAGGTGTAGGCGTTACTCCATGAAGATGTGGACTTTTATAACCAAATTAAATGTGAAATATCTAGGCGGATCCAGCACAGCATACTCGACTTATGTAGAGGCAGTGAACCGTGGGATGTATTCCCCATCCACTGGGAGGTGGGGACATAAATCTGGGGACTTGGAGTGTTTTGTTCTGTAGAACAATTTCCTCTGTGACTTTGGGTATGTTATTTCATTTTTCATGTTGCTCAGCACCTGAGCCGTAGAGTGGAAATCATGCAGTGTCTCTTCTCCTTCCCCTCCATCAATACAGGGGTTCTCTTTTAATTATGCCCCAGGAACCCTTTACCCTCAGAGGATATATCCTTCAGGCAGGATCTTTACCATGGATAAACCAGGAATTCCATGATCAGTAAGACCAATAAGTGCTGGTTTTCTAAGCAGTTTTGTCTCAAGGATAAACAAAGAGGTGGATTTTCTGGTGCCTAATGAGAGCTGAGCTCTCTCTTCAGCCTGCTCCTTAGCAGAGCACCAGTAGAGTGTCTTCTCTTTGATGTTCTTATGATTTTTTAGTTCTTTCTGACAACACTCTGCAGGCTTGGGCTGGAAGAGGTGGAGAAAGGAGAAACAGCAAGGCCATGTTCTTGCAGAATGGCTCAGAGATGGTTAAGATTGGGCAAGGTTTATCCAGTTGTGATTCAGATGCCTGGTCCATGAAAGCAAGAACAAAATATTTCTGAGGAACCAAGCAAATTGTCCTCCAAACCTAACAGTGCCTTTGCATTTGGGAGGTGGCCGTGCAGTTTGGAAGTGGGGCTGGGGTTGGGAGGAGGGGTTGAGGTGTAGGAAGATGCAATGTGCGACGACAACAGATTTCACATCTAGGTTTCCTCTGCTGTAAAATTAGATGATAACAACCATTACTCAGAGGACTGACTGCTCCATGTCATACAGTGCTTTCTGCAGGCAGAGCCCTATAAATGCTGAATTCTGACAACATCCAGGCTTTGCAGAGACAACTGTGAAAATAATTATAAGGGTGGGGAGAGGAGTAATTTGTCCAAACTTTTATATCTGGCCAATTTTAGTTTGAATTCTTACCCTGAGTGGTTCCATGTCCCTAGTGGAGCCTGAATTATCCTTCTGTTACCCACAGATGAGGTTCCCTCAGGTCAGGGTCAAAGCATACAGAGCCCAGCATGGCCTCTGAGATAAACATATCTTTGTTTTCTGAAATCCAGCAGTGATGAATCTGGATCTCTGACTGTGAAATGTAGCTCTGTCCTTGTTATTATTATTTTGTAAAAGAAACTCTAGCTCCATCTAAAGCAGATTAGAAGGATGGAAAGATGCCAAGTTCTGCACAGTCACTTTCCAGCATCCTTAAATGCACTTGGATTTTCCGTGGCTGACTTTTGTGCTGCTGTTGGGTCAGAGCTGAAGTTCCTTATGCGGTTCTTCCTCAGACAAAAATCCCACTGTAGCTAATATGGGCCAAACTGAGCCAGGACATGATAATTCAGCCCCATGGTATTGGCTCAGATCTTGTGAATGGGGCACTGAGCTGGGATGCTGGGATGGGGTTGCATCCCTCCCCATATTCCTGCTGGCTCCCCACTTTGACCCCCAGCTTTCCAGTTGCTTCACTTGAGCAACTCACGTGCGTTATGAGCACATTTGTCAACATTGTAGGAAACCACTGGGTTGTTGTTGGCTTTTTTTTCTTTCTGCTCGTATTGCAAAACCTCCCATGCCCTTCAAAACATGTAAACAGGCTCATCCGGAAGAAAGCTTGTGACTCCTTTGTTTTTCAGATGTTTGCTGTAGTCCTTTTTTGCGCGCGTGGTGTTCCTATTGTCCTGGCAGAAGCCCTCCTATCTTAGATTGAAGCGCCTTGCAGGGCTTTCAAGGGCTTGTGGGGAAGATTTCCTAAACCCTGGTATTTCCTGTTGTGAGAAGTCCAGTCTGTGCTAAGCTGGAGAGAGAGAAAGAGAGAATTGCTGAAGGAAAATATTTAGATGGCTTTGGTTCCTCATGGAAAACTTCACGCAGAGATATTAAGTTCTTAGGTTGCAGCAAAGAGCTGCTCCAACCAGAGAGAGGAGGTCAGCTTCGAAGGAGAGGAGCCGTGTAGTTATGATTCATTTGCCCACTCTCCTTGAGATGAGGGCAAATTTTGCAGCCTGACTGATGGGTTTGGTTTGTTTTAAGTAAAAAAAAAAAATAAATTAAAACATTAAAAAAATTGGGTTTTTTTGGCACGAAAAGCAAAGTTTGTCTCGGATTTTTCTCCCCCCCTCTCCCCAGTTTTGCACTTTTCCAACAGGGGAGTTTGAATTCAAAGTATTTTTGGCTTTCCCAGTTTTTGGAAAGCTCCAAAGTTTTGGAGCTTCGCCAAATCCCTGCGAAGAATTAAAGAAAGAAAGAGGGGAGGGGGAAGAAAGAGAGAGGGAGACCATTTTTCATCTCTCTCCGCATCTTTCACAGGAAATACTTCACGTTTTTGATGGACTCTGCTTTTCTGCTTTGCCAGTTCACAGGCTGAGTTGTAGAAATTAAAGGGAAAGGCACTGCGTGGGTCAGAGCACAACGTGCAGTTCTGATAGTGTGCCCACGTTGTGTAGGATACACCAATAGAAATTCAGCCTGGCTCATTTTAAACACAAAAAGGGAGATTTTCTTCCTCAGTTAGGCTGTATCTGAACGCCCCAAACACATTTAACTTCGTGTTTGGTGCTATCCCATGGGTTTCTGCATGCAGTGTGTCAGGGCAGAACACATTCCATTCTGCACAGAATTTAAGCCTCATTTTTCACACCAGATCTGACTTTCTGCTGGCACAAGGCCATGAAATCACTGGAGCCACATGGATTTCCACGGGTAGCTTCCCCAGCAGAGGCAGAAGTTCATTACAAGTGCTAATTCCATTCTTGCAGCTTTTCCATTAGTCTTTTCCATCCTTTTACCCTCGGCCAGCTCATCTCAAGACATTTGTTTCCCTATTGGACATTCACACTGTGGTTGTTCCTTAATGCGCTCCTAACTCACCTACGTCCTGTAGCAAATTCGAGTTGCTTGCTTTCTTGCTTTCCCTCCTAATTCTGTCAAATCTGAACTAAGATAACGGTTAATTTGGCTCATCATCAACATGGGGAGCCATGATTCAGTGAACGCTCCTCACAGCAACGAGCAATTAGAGAGATGCCCCTCTAATTACAGGCACAAGGAAAGGATGGCAAAGGGGTGAGTGACTGCTACCATTGCTCATGACTAGCGTGTCAACTAGACTTGCAGCCAGAAGACCCCAACTCTTGACCATGCCATGTACTATTTTGGCAACTGCTTCAATGATTTTGCAACTTGGAAATAACTTACTTCCCTGTAATTAAAAAGGATGAGAGGTCCCTTTAGAACAAATAAACAATCAAAAACACACGTTCTTGCTGGAGCTTCATTGGGCCCTTCAGGTGGTGGTGGTGTTTATATTATGAAACATTTTCTTTTCATGAGTGTAGATCTCTGGAAAGCAACCAGCTAGGGACCACTACCTTTACAGCAACAACTCTTGCAGGCTCAAAGGACCAGACAACCTGTGACTATTTATCCCTTACCAACTCAGTTCCTGCTTTCTAACAGTGCAACCCTTTCCTTTTGTTTTGTAGGAGGAAGATGATGATGGTCTTCCAAAGAAGAAATGGCCAACAGTGGATGCTTCTTACTATGGCGGTCGAGGAGTTGGTGGCATCAAGAGAATGGAGGTAAATGGACACCAGCTTATGTATCAGAAAATCTCAGCTGTGAACTGAGATGTGAAACACTTGGGCAGTCTAACCAAAAACCTTGGGAGACAGGCGCAAACTACACTCTTTTGGGCATCTGAACCAAATTCTTTTCCATATGGGAATATTTGAGAGCCAAACAGAAGGTCTTAAGTCTTAGGACAATCTTTTCCTCTACTGCAGTACAACGTCTGTGCCTGGGATACATGGGCAACATTCCCATGCAAATTGCAAGGAAGTATTCTTAGAGCTTTTCTGAAGAGCTTCCCCACCCTCACTTCCCTGCTGCTGTCTTTTCAGGTGCGCTGGGGAGAAAAGGGCTCCACGGAAGAAGGTGCTAAGCTAGAGAAAGCCAAGAATGCCAGGGTCAAGATGCCAGAGCAGGAATATGAGTTCCCCGAACCCAGGAACCTTGCAAACAACATGCGCAGACCTTCCTCTCCTCGGAAGTGGTACTCTCCAATCAAGGTAAGTCCAGTCCAGCATTGCACTGCATAAAGCATTTCCAGATCGGTGTTAAGCAGTCTGTTTTTA
This sequence comes from Bambusicola thoracicus, assembly GCA_002909625.1. Classification (NCBI taxonomy): domain Eukaryota; kingdom Metazoa; phylum Chordata; class Aves; order Galliformes; family Phasianidae; genus Bambusicola; species Bambusicola thoracicus. Next base: position 23,051 of record PPHD01001198.1, on the reverse strand, counting down.
CCTGCATAGGTAAAGATGGAGAATGATCTATAAAACTGTGATCTCAAGGTGCTGGTAGAGAAGCTGTGCATAAAGAAATCCCTCTGAACAAGTGACCAGGGACAAGTGCCATAGAAAGGAGCCAGATGTGCAATGGCAGTTTCCCACCAGGTTAAACAGATTTCAGGGTTGCATTGCTTTCTTAGGCCAGCATAATCAGCTGATCAGTTCTAGCGGTGTAAGTTCTTACAGACTCCACTGTGCTTGCAAAGTTAGGCTCTTTAGTATTGCATATTCTCTGAGATGTAGGGAGTAAATAGCATTCTCGTTCCCTAGAAAGAGGGGAGAAATATGAATGGAATAGCTCCTAAATGTCACCAGAGATGGTCTGAGAAGATCAAGGATTGCAGTGCAGCACACAGATGTCTGCCAGCAGAAACGGGTCACAGGGCCAGCTTCATGCAGAAGGGATGCCCTGTGAGAAGATCTTGGCTGTATTAGAGTGCCTCAGGAGTGGAAAATCAAATTCATGCTGATATGAGGTCAGAAGCAATGCAAAGCTGCCCAGCAGTTGCCCACAGGAATTGGGAGGGCTCTCCTTCCATGCCATCTGTCCCAGGGGCAGACAGATGCTCTTCAGCTTGGCTTCCCTCATACAAAAGGTTGGCAGGGTGCAAAACCATAGCAAGCAAGCAAGCAGCTGCATGCTTCACTCAAGCAAAACCCTTCATTGCACATGTGAACACTCCTCCTGGATTAAGAGAAACAAACCACATGCAACAGATATCAGTGGCATCATCCACTGATGACGTGTGAGGACACTCCAGAGTCAGAAAGCTAATCTCCTGCAGTCAGGACAAGTTGAGATGTCTTCAGCAAAGGATTCTCTTTGTTACTACATTTTTCAGGGTTAATCCTTTCGGGAAGTGCTAAGACCCTTCTCATATCTTTGAGGTTCGTTGCTATTTGTAGCAGCACTGCAGTAATCAGCAAAGACTAAAAATGCACAGTTCATATCTGAGTGCAAACCCTGCACTGCTGGAACCTGGATCTCTTTTTGAAGAGTGGCCATTCTGGTTAGAAACCCTTCACGGGCAATTTTGTTAAACCTTCTGATGCTGAACACAGCTTAAACTTTCTTCTAAGTGATGAAGTGCCTCACTGCTGAAACAGAGAGTTTTTAGTCCCCTGTTTTCTCTCTCTAGTAGCAGCCAGCCCAGTCAGACAGACTCTATCAGCTACATTACTACGACGCAGATCTATTTCACTGCAGTACACCCAGGTTTCCCCGCATTGTATCTTGTTACTGATCAGCTCCAAGCAGTGCCCAAAGGAATTTGGGCAAGTAACATGTTTTGGCTTTCCTCAGTCATTGATCTTGCAGCTGGTTCAAATCCAGCAATTGAAATGGCAAGGATGCACAAGGGAGTACGAGTGGTTTCCGGAGGATACGGAAACGTGAGCCTCTGTGAAAATTTGGTCCAGTGCCCTCTCTCTTTTCCCCCTTAAAGATTATCATCTAATAAACATAGCCTACCAACAAGTCATTTGCAATTGTGTTATAATGACTTCAACATGTGTTCATGAAGGTTATTCATTCCCTCGGTGGGACAGGTTACAGACTCAACTGTTCTCAGTTCAGAGTCAGGAATGCACTGAGCACCATCCCATATAGCTGCTCCTTTGTTTCTAAATTCATTGCATTGTCATTTTCATTAGTGCAAAGCGTTTGTAAGACACAACAGTCCCATCTGGGAGATTTTCACTCCTACTACATGCTCATGGAAATGACCTCATCCAGCTGAGAGAAGCAGCTCAGTTGCTTTTGTGCGCTGCAGTCAGGATTCAGGCACACAACGCCATACTCCAACCACCTAGGAACTGACTGAAGCACTGATTTTAGCACAAAGACCCTGAATACATGCTCAGGCAGTTGGAATCCATGTGGGCACCACTACCTGAGATCATTAGCTGTGAGAGCTAGGTCTTTCCTATTGGAGATAATACTGTTTCTCCCCTCTGTCTTCACCAATTGGTGATGTTGGATGACATTCTCAGGAGATTTTCAGCTTGCTTTTAGAGATTATTCTGCATGGCAGAAAATCAGGTTTGAATACAGGAGTTTGTTGTAGATTTGTCTCATCTGGGAGCTCGAAAGAGGCTTGAAGAAACGATTCAATGTTTTTAAGTCCAAGTTCCGTTCTGATTCTGACTAGGAACATCTTTTGCTTCATAACAGCAAGAATTCAATTATTAGGGGACTATTATTAGTGTATTAGAAGTATCTCATGGGTGATATATCTTCCTGTTTCCTTTGGAAAAATCTCTCCTTTTTTACCATTCAAAGTCTACAGTATAAGGACAGGTCCAATCCAAGACCCCATATCCAAATACTCCCTAACTTTGGCATGTTCCACATCTGGATAGTGTTCAGCAGCCTGAATATGTGGATGAGAGTTTGCCTAATTATTAATTGCCACCACACCTCTTATTGAACTGTAACCAAATAGACAGTGTATGCAGACGGGATTTGTGTATCCAACACTTTCCCCACGTACAACCATGAGCACTCAACAAAAGCAGAAGGGATCATTCCTATGAAGCAGAAGTCCTGCAATTCCTTTCCCTGTGAAGTAAGGAACTAGCAAAATTGGCATTGCTCATCAGCACTCTTGGCAGAAGCTCTTGTCCAGAAGACATGAGCATATGAAGATGAATATGTCTTGTGCTATGCAGGGAAGCTGTCATGGAGTTGTAAGAGGCAGAGGAAGGCGAGGAGGGACAGCCTATTAGGTCATTGGGTCTGCACTCTCAGCCAAAGCAGCACTGCTAGTTTGAGACTGTCCTTCACTGCTTTTTCCAGTCTGGTTTTTAAAATAACATAGAGGCTTCCACTGCTTCTCAGGGGGAATATTTCCCAGTCTAGTAGACCTCACCCGTAGGAAATGGCTCCTGATACTCAAATTTTCCCTCATCCCCAAGCTCCAAATGCACTCCGCTCCTTTGATTGGAGACATTAAGTTTCCACCCACCCCATTGGGCTGTTTGAAACACCTCTTTGGAAGGTGGATGAATATGCATGTAGCAATCTACTTATAAAGGAAGTAGACAAGGAATTAAATCTCAGGAGCAGTGAACCAAGGTGGCTTGAATCTGTCAAAGAGCCAGGAAATTCACCTTTTAGGGCCAGTCATCTTGCTGGCCAGCAGGCCTCCTTTTCTCCATGCAGAACATGCATTAGCCTTACTTGGAGTGCTCTGCCTTTTGCCAGTTTGTCTAATGGAGTCTTTCTTCCCCTTACATCCCCTCTCCAGAGTAGCGCCCATATGGTAGGTAGACAGCTGTTAGCTGAGAGTGGATGGATTGCTGCTAGAAATGCTCCAGGGCTTTGTTTGCTGCCAAATTGCAGCTACTGACACTTAACAGATTGTTATTATTATTGTTGTTGTTATTCTTATTTGCTGCTGTTACTTCTTAGCACAACGCCAACTGGCTTACCCCACTTCTAAAATATCACTTCAACAATTTGAAAAGTCAGTGTGAATAACCCAAGGAGCACCACAAGTCTAGAAACTTCTCAAGGAACTTGCCAAATCCTCAGTTCGTCTGACAGGGAGGAGCAGCACAAAACATAGAGACAAGTGAAGGATCATAAAGGACCATGCCATTTGGTTCAAGACATGCTCCCCTCTGCAGCCAGCCACTGATCTGTGCTTTGGTTTGGTTAAAAGCTTTTGTCTCACCTCTATTTCTGCTTCTTCTTCTGTCTGCATCAATCTCTTCTTCTCTCCTCCTCAGGGGCATTTATAGCACTTAGTTATCACAGAATCATTTGAGTTGGAGAGGACCCTTAAAGGTCCTCCAGTCCAATTTCCCTGCAATGAGCAGGAACATATACAGCTCAGTCAGGTTGCTCAGGTCTTGGTCCAGCCTGACTTTGAGTGTCTCCAAGGATAGGGCATTCACCACATCTCTGTGGTTGGCTCAAGAAGGCCAATAGCAGTCTTTAAACAACTGTACAGAAAGTACCACGAGACAAGGCTGAACTCACTGTTCATCCACAACAGCTCACCTGCGGGACCTGTCTCAAGGCTGAGGTTGAAGCAACAACTGGTCCTCTCAGGAAAATACCTCAGATGCATCCTTAATCGAGGCCCTTAATGATTTGCTGTGCTGTGTGACCCTGGTATGTTTTTTCTAGCTTTTGTATTTCCTGTCTCTATTTGCAAAGCTGATGTAGAACATCTTCCTTCCTGGAAGAGGCCTAGGGGCAGCTTGGATCTATAGGCAGCTTACAAAACTGCCTCTGACTGACAAGATACCAGGTCTCAGGATCACTCTAGGCACCAGGTCATTCACTAGACTACAGTCCATACAGTGCTGACCTAACTATTAGAAAGAAGCCTAACCATCAGGAAGAGAGCACGTTAATTTTCAGGCAGTGGCTGAAGTGGCCCTCCTTCATTTATGATCTACATCTCTTACTGTTTCCACTTTCTGGACTTTATATCTAGGAGGACACAGCTTTATTTGCCTCCAGACCATTTTTTGCCTCCAGGCTACCTTGCACTTCAGTTGCAAAGAAGATTCTAACCTAAGAGGCCCAGCCCACCTACTGGAGAGCACAGAAGTGCTTCTGTTTCCAAATGGATGCATTGCCGTTTTCATTTCTTCAAGCAGCATCACCCTTTCCATGATCCATTCCCTTTCTTCTCCCCAGATGTCTCAGGCTGACCATGAAGCTACATTCAAATTCCCAAAGACGGAGCTCTTATTTTTTTTTCCCAAGAAATCTCAGTAGAATGTTGGAAGTTAGGACTGTGGTAAATACTTTTTTATTCCATGCAAAGTTGTAATTTTCCCTCTGGTTTCTCATAGGAAAAATATATGAAAAAAAAAGTACTTATTTCTTCAGTTGTCAGAAGGAACGGGAGACCAAGAGCTTCCATGAGCTCTGATGTAGGGAGAAAGATGGACTCAAAGGGAGAGCTTTCAGATTGGAGGGATGGGTTTGGATGGAGTCAGAGACAGGGATGGCTTCCCTCTGGTCTAAGAGAGGCTGTCCAAATGCAGGAATCTGACAGAAGAGGTTCTTGCTTCTTCCTTTGAGAATTAGACTTTCCTGGCTCTCACCTTAGGAAGTCTTTTTTTTTCCCAGTATCCCATGGAAAACAACATCTATGCAGTCATTCTATGTGTCTGCTCGTCTCCACCCATGTATCCCTCCAGCTCCCAAAAAAGCTTTGAAACGTTGGCTTAATATATTCATTGAGGGATGTAAGTGTCAGAGAGGATTACAGCCCTGATGGTTTCTTTAAAAGGAAAGGAGAAGACTCCATATGTTCCCTTGAGAAAGGAAGAGTGTGTATTGAGTGCATTGTGCATTAATTCTTTAATTAGGCCAGTCAGAGGCTGTGATGTCTCTGTAATGGATATCTCAAAAGCGAAGCGTGTTGTTAACCCTCCTGAGAAATTCTTACAAATCTTTGGGTGGCATTCACAGCCCCTGGGCCAAATGACATTAATTTGGAGATTTTGTAAATTCCTCTGCAGTATGTAACATATCCATAGTGTTCCATTGAGCCAGCCAATGTGCTGCACACACACAAACCCTTCTACGGACCTCCTGGAGGGTGAATCCATTTTGAAAGTGAAATCCCAGCATAATAGAAAGGGGATACAGCAGAGAATCATTCAGCAGCAGATATATGTTTCAGAGCAGATGATGAGATGGATGCTCCTGTGCTACACAGCCCTGTGCTGGTCCTTCTCACCTCATTCAGCTCATCTGGAACACAACTGCAGGCTTGGCATTACATTGCATGGCTGAATTTCATTTGGAATCAAATGCTTTGTGTGGCAGAGCAGCACTGCAGGGAGGGCAGGGAGGGTCTGGCCCCACATCTCATCTGACATTTCTGTCACTGAGAAATTACAGCACACTGAGTTGTCTGGGTTTGTGCCTGCTCACATGGATCTGAGACCACACAGCAAGGTGAGCGGCTTGTCAAAACCAAGGCAGTGTGCACTGGGCAGTGAGCTCATAGGAATGCAGTATTCTGAAAGACGTGTGTCACTGCCTGGAGAAGATGCCAGTGCCAACTGGTGTGTGGGTGTGAGACCTGCTAAGGCGATCCTCTGCATGCAGAGATAGTTAACAGAATAGAATACTACCACAGAAGCATTGAGGTTGGAAGAGACCACTAAGATCATCAAGTCCAATCATCAGCCTATCCCCACTCTGCCCATGTCCTTCAGTGCCACATCTACCCCGGTTCTTCTCATCTGCCCTTGTTCTTCAGTCACATTCCACTGCACATTGTTTTGACACATAAATAGGAGGAGGCAGAGTGGTGAGGAGATACGTGTACAGATTCAACAGCTTTCTGCATTCATTTAGCATTCTGCCAGAACCATGCCAGAAATTGAGTAGGTATGAGCCTCTCTCAACCCTGGAGATACCTAAGTTGCCAATTTTGGAGGTGCTCAGAAGTATACATGAAGAATAGGCACAGGCACTGCTGACTGCCAAGGCATATCATCCTATTGTTCATCTGAAAGCCTTCTCCTTTGCACTTGCAGCAGGTTCAGAGGGAGTTTCTGTAAGGGAAAACATTGCTCTCCAGCACCTTGTACAGGCACAGCAAATGGTTAAGTGCAAAACATAGGTTTGCACAGCTCACCTGCTATTGCACTGAAGGTAGCACGCTGCATTTTTTTCCTTTCTTTCTTTGTGATTGCAGGGGAAGTTGGATGCTCTCTGGGTCTTGCTGCGGAAAGGCTACGACCGTGTATCTGTGATGCGCCCACAACCAGGAGACAAGGTATTGTTCCTCCAGGCATTTCTTGCAGCTAGGAAAAACAAAACCTTGCTGAAGCTTCAGACTGCCTTTACAAATAGGACAGAATAGTTGTGATTACCCTCCCCTGATAAGGCAGATGCTCGTCACAGCTCAGAAGGAAAAGCTCTGTCCTATTCTATCAGCTTTGTTATAACTGCAGTTCCTGTATTTTCAAGTGTGGAAACTGTCCTGGTGCAATGACAGAAACACCCACGTAGGAGCCCAGTAGAGACTCAAGGCACTTCCAATTAATTACATAATAAATCTAATGAAATCAAGAGTATTTCTGCTTATGTTCTCTCGGGACTGTACCCAGTGCAGTTTTTACTGTCTCCAAGGATGGAGATTCAGCTTCTCACTGAGCCCCAAGTTTGATTTCCCTCGTGGTGAAAAGTGTCCATTTGATTAATGTCATACCTGTCATTGTACATATCGCTGATGTAAATGGGCAGAGGAGGTCGGAGTTGCTTCAGGAATAGAGTTGTCCTAAAGCATAAGCAACTGGGTAACATTATGAAGGTTTCAAGAAGCTGAATGAAAAAATAAAAAGCAATCTAATTAAGTGATGGAGAATTGTAATTCTGTAATGTTTGGCTCCCTCCAAGGTTTGCCTTTGAATACAGGACCAGTCATAGAATCACAGAATGGCTTGGGTTGAAAGGGACCCCAAAGATCAAGTTCCAATCCCCCTCAACACAGGCAGAGCCACCAACCTCCAGATCTAGACCAGATTGCCCAAGCCAATCTTCCTTCCAAAACTGGAGTTTCCCTCCAGAATTGGAGTTTGAAGAGTTCCTATTCTAGGAATATGTATTTTTACTTGAAGAGTTCCAAGGAAGGTGCCACTTCCATTTATGCTAGGGAAAATCCAGAGTGGTTTAACTGAAGCTGATGAAGTTAGCAGCAATTTGTAGCAGTAGCTCCCTCCCTTTTTGGTGATTCTCTCTGTCAGCATAAGCAGTAGCAGAATTAGCTCATGTAGGTGTTACGTGATTCAGGCTGGAAGTAAATTAAGCTCTTTACTGTTTTGCTATGCTATTAAGGATCTCTGATTTGGAGCAAGTGTAATTTGGTGCGAAAGAGAAAGTGGCTGCAAATGCACACAGAGCTGCAAAAATATCTGTATCTCTGCAGATGGCTCCTGAAAGACTTGCAAATACTGGGGCAGTTCCTCGTGTTGCTGCAAGGTGTTGGATTTCCGTGTGCCTGAGTTTCCATCTTCTCTGAGTAGCTGTGCACAATCATCTTGATGGTTTTAATCGCTTTCAGCCTTAGGAGAGCAATTGGTGTTCATTGCTTTACAGCAGTGACATAACCAGGTGATGTCACCTCCAGCAGCACAGGCAAAAGCAATCTGAGAACTTGTCGGAAAACAGTAAAATGTCGGTGATGTTCATTAGTTTACACAGCTGAAATGGCAGAATTGGGCAGCATTTCCCCCTCCCCTGTTCAGCAGTGATGTGGGCTTTTTTTGTTTCCCTACTTTGGATGGAAAGCAGGGAGAAGAATCGAGCTTGCAAGTCCTGGGTTTGGCTTTGAGGTCTCCACATCATTTCTCATCTTGCTGTAGGCATTTCCCATGGCTTGGGTGCTGGTTTAGGCTCCCAGACGTTCTCCTTTGTAGGCATAGAAGGTGATTTTACTGGAGCTGAGCACTATGAAGGTTGGCTTTATGATGTATTTAGATGCTTCTGTGCAAGAGACTGTGTAATTGTTATTAGCTGAGCTACCTCCAACTACCACTGTGCCCTGGGAGACAAATCAGTCAAAAAAGAAAGCAAAAAGTTGCAAAAGTTTGCTGTAAAATTTGCACCACGTGAGATAAGAAGACTCTAACTCCCATATGATCCTACCAATTTCATTCTGTTCTCTGGGCCACTGTTCTTCTGAGACAAAGTCTGTGTCCAAGCCTGATGATATATAGGCTGCCTAATTCATGGAATAATGAAGGTCAGAAAACACCTTTATGATCATCTAGTCCAACATCAACCCATCACCACCATGCCCACTAACCCATGTCCCTGTGTACCTTATGGCAGTCAGCTTCTGCCAGGACAGAAAGCATCAAATATTATTTCACATATCACACCACTGTTTTGATGTGGTTGGAAATGCAGTGCTGAATTGATGGGGACAGCAGCATGGAAACATCTGCCTGTGTTGACTGTCAGTGCCTTGAATGCAGACAGTCGAGAGTCTGTGTGAATGGTTTGCTTTCTTTGCAAGAAACAAACATAAAGGAAAAGGAGCAATCGCCCAGAAAATCTTTTTACAAACCTGTGTCTGTAAAGCGATGGATCTGCTGCCTTTCATGGAAGTGATAGGAAATTCCTACCCATGCAGATGCTGAGAGCACCTCGTTGGCCCAACATGCAGCTAAATGGCTGCATCCAACAGGTTTGGATGTACTTCATGCTGCAGGATGGCACCAAGTGGGATGCTCACCCAAACAGACCTAGATGCTACCTAGCCATGTGTTTCTGGCGTAGGGCTTGGGGATCAGCCAGCAGGGTAGTAGAGCTGTTAAGAGTCATTTTGGCAGTGGCAAGCTCAGCTGTAAATTCCTGTGGCCTCTCCAAGTGGTTCCAAATAGCTCCCTTGGACCAGGCAGCATGGACAGGTGGCAAAGCAAAGGCAGACTTGGTTCTCTATGGGTTGTGAAATCTTCAGCATGGGGAAATAGCCATGAGTCTGTCGGTTGTAACAGCTGTCCGCTGGCAAATTTGGGTTGGATCCTGTTCTACTGGGAAGCGTAGGTAAAGGAGCACTTTGCCCAATTTGTCAGCAAAGGGGACCCAATGAGAGCTGGTATCAGCAACCCCAAGCTGGTCATGGGGTTTTACAGTGGAGGCACAGCTGGTTTGAAACCTCAGCCCTGATAGACTGGAGCCATGTGCAAGCCCAGCCTTGCCGGCTGCAGGAAGCTTCAGGCAGCCAGACAGAAGGCTTTGAGTTATTGCAGCACATGGCAGGGCAGCTGCAGTTTTCCAGCTTTTTCCTGGCTCTGCTTACCTTCAATGCCATGCCATCCATTCACAAAGCCTTGTCTCTGCTCTCCAGAACGAAGGTCTGGCTTCTGAATCTTGCAAAAGCCCTTAAAAGGGGGGGAAATATCGAATTTCGCAGTGTTACGGGGGCCCTCAATCCCAAGCTGCCAGTGAAATGCTCAAGTTTTGTACCTTGGAGGGATGGCTGCAAAGCAAGGGGAGGAGAGGAGAGCCTGGGGATCCCAAACGCGATTCTGTCCTTCATCACACTGCCACCAACAGCTGAAGAAAGCAATTTGCACCTCCTTCCTTCTCTTCCCTGCAGGAAAGAAGGAAGCAGATTTCAGACCCTTGGTGTTGTCCAGCGGGCATCTTAATTCACCCACTGGCCAACAATGAAAAAGCAAAGGCAAACGAAAAGTAACTGAAAGGAATCTCTGTTTGCTTTGGAGCCCGAAAAGGAATTGGACTCAATCCCAACGTTACATCACTTTCATATATAAGCAATCCCTTGCTATAATCAGTTACTTTATCCACTGCCAGCATGTTAGCTGAGCTGTTCAAAAAGATTGCTTGCGTAGAATGGAACATGGATCCGGCTTCAAACTCTGTGTTGACTAATTGTTACTGTTTATCTGCTGTAGCCCACACAACGTCCAAGGTACCATAGGAATCATCAGGAAAGACTGCCCTAAGTTCACATCAGTTTATAACAAGACATTGGTTCAAGCATAGTGACTAATAAATTTGCCATTTATATATGTATATGGAGAGGATAATGTAGGGACTAAAGCTTATCTTCCAGTCTTCCCCCTCTGTGTGACCTCAGATAATCTCATTGCCTCTTGTCTGTTCATGCCCTGAGATTTGGGATGCCATACAGTAAGACTGCTTCTTCACTACAGTAGGCACAAGTTCTCTGTGGGTGCTGCCTGGGGTGTGCAGCACTCAGTGTATAGCTTTGCATTAGAGGTGACCATGCTGGTACAGGAATTGCTGACCCTAGTTGGGATGGACGTGCTGGATCTGAAGGCAGGGTTGAGTTACTGCCTTCTATCGAAGCTGCTTTGCCTGGGCAGCACAACTTGCTTATGGGCAACACGCCTTGCTCATGGGGCTGCCCAGCTTCTCCTGCCAGACCTTCATGAGGTTTCCTGCCTGTAGATCATCACCTCCGGTGTGGCACCTGGGTTAGATGTTCCTGGTGAATGGAGAGGTGAGGTCTCTTTCCAGCAGGACAGCCAGAAGGATGCCTGCCTGAGCAGTCTTACCTGGCTTTGATCATTGTATCTCCACAAAAGCTATAGCAATGATCACCAACTGGTCCATGTTGGCCACAACCAGCCACGTGCCCATCTGTCTTTGCAAAGAGCAAACCATGAAGCAAACTCTGGTCTGGTTTGGAGTTGGCTTGTTAATCTGCACCTTTTCTCCAAAAGCAAAAGGAAGAGAGGCATGTTCAGAACCTGATTCGAAAAAGCACTGAGAGAGGCTGAGATGCACAAAAAGGTTGTGAAATTCTTTTCTTGGAGTCAAACCTGGAAATGGTCTGAGGTTACCAGTAGACACAGATGTTTCCAATAAGGCAAGGAAGTCAGAGTCACATGGGATTCCTGTGGTCTTCTCACATTTTCAAGAGACTAAGTTTGCATTCTTGTCGGGTTTAATGAGGTTATTTTTACATTCAAAACATCATCAGAAAGGGGTGATTTAAAAACACATGTTATTTTAGAAAACGTTATCACTTTTATAGTGAGGGAATGCTAAATTGTGCACAGTGCTCATTAAGAGTTGGATCCAAACGAGTGCGTCTTCGAAGTATCAGTTGCATTTCCATGATGAACATTGCTCTGTCAGGAATTTATGAGATTATTAAAATGTGCTTCAAGCTCAGACTTGGCCAGGAAAATCTCAATCTGAGAGCACGTTGTATTTTAAATGTGTGTTACATTGAGTTAATCACATTTTCACTTTGTGTGTATTTGTAAAAATTGATACGGGTGGGTGTAAATACGGAGGAAAAGTATAGCAAAACCATGTGTAATTAGGTGCAAATATCCTACCTAAATAAAGGGAAATGCAGTGAGAGGAGCTTTTTCCAGAGCTTTTGCAAATGTGCCCATCAAATCTCACCTCCTGTTACATCTCAGTGACACGGTTCTGGCAGAAATTGTGGTTAGTTACGACAAGAGGATGAAACTATGAACACTGTGAAAATGTCCCCCCTTAAAGTAATCACAACTGGTCTCTTTTGACAATGAAAGGAGGAACGTGTGTATGCATGTGCTGACAAAAAAAATTAATTGATTTTAATAGAAACAGATCAGCCAGCATATGAAATAAGACCAGTTTATAGCCAAACAGCATGAATCTTCACTACGGATAAGCACTGTTTTTCAACAAAATCTGACACAACTGCCTCTGCCCTTCGATCACACTTCTGTTTTTATATCACAGTGAAATGCCAAAACCTCGTATTAACTTGATTTCAGGCTCCACTGTGAATGTTTTGTGCAGCCGAAGGAATTCGGATGACCGCTCTGGATTATATCAGCCATTCATCCCAAATGACTGTTCCTTGTCAGGGGTCCAATTTTGCAAATTAAGGACTTTGTGCTGCTTGCTAAGTCTCTCTGCGTTTCTTGAGGGTCACTCGAGTGTCTAATTCAGTGGGCACAGTGGGGATGGGTTGGACCAGATGAGCTTAGTGGTCTTTTCCAAGCTTAACGATGTTTGTAGGCCTGGGGCCTACCTCTGCGCTGCCATGTAGTCCGCTCCACAGAATCAAAGAATCATAGAATCACTTTGCTTGGAAAAAGCCCTTCAGATCATGGAGTTCTGCCACCACTTAACACTATCAAGTCCACTGCTGAGCCATGTCCCTATGTGCCACATCCACACATCTCCTAAATAGCTGCAGGCATGGCGACGCCCCCACCTCCCTGTGAAGCCTGTTCCAATATTGACCATTCCCTCCATGAGGAAATTCTTTCTGATATCCAATCTAAACTTCCCCTGTTGCAACCTGAGGTTGTTTCCTCAATTCCTCTCACTTACCACCTGAGTAAGGAGACCAACACCCACCTGGCTACAACCTCCTTTCAGGTTTAGCTGTAGAGAGCAATGAGTTCTCCCCTCAGCCCCCATTTTCTCCAGTCACAACCCCAGTTCCCTCAGTCACTCATCGTAAGTCTTATTTTCCAGTCCCATCACCAATTTCATTGCATGTAGTTGAGCAATTCAGTGTCCTTCTTGCAGTGAGGGGCCCAAAACTGAACACAGTATGCATCTCAGATGCTTCTTCTGTCTTCTAGATGTGGCTAATCCAATGCATTTTCTTTTCCACAGCATTTATAAAAATGAAGGATGGAACTTGGCAGTAAATTTAAAGTGTGAGCAAGTGTTGTGGCTGTAGGGTTGGGGTTAGGGTCAGAATTAGAGTTAGGTTTAGCTGTATTTGCAGGTATGTGTATGGGGGTGCACATCACCTATGGATTTGCATGGTTACAGTGTGATGCTACCAGTACAGAATTTGGAGGACTGGTGTGTGTATTTTAGATCTGTAGGGTGCCTCAGTAGTCTGACAGTCTTCCTTGCATGGTGTGCCAGGGTTCATTTTGCTTTTGCAAGCTGAGGTGTTACAGGAAACCAGTGGGAACCAAGAGCTAGCTTTGCCAGGTCTGTCCACACATCCCCTTTGGCATCGCGTCCCAGGTTTACCTGTTTCTGCAGATTGTGATTCTCAGTTCATGGGGGAGCACTTCTTGCTGACTGGGCACTCATTGTCAGGCCTTAAAAATGCAGAGGAGAAAAGAAAGCAGTCTGAATCATTACCACTTTCTAGCAACTGTTCCTTCTTCTCAGTCCATCTGTATGCTTAAAAAAAAACACGTGAAAAACTCTTAATCTGCTGCACATAATTGGGTCTTTCACAGAGGAGATTAGCACTGGCTGCTCTGCCTCTTGAGGAATGTGTCTTATCTCTGGCAAATTCAGGCTCTCTGAAAATGAAGCCTCCTTTCCGTGACTGCTGGAGAAAGCTGTGTGCCTCCAAAGACCTCTCTGGGAAATAACTAATCGTTTCTCACGCCCCACACAGTGCTGAAATGGAAAGAAATGAGATCTAAACCACAAAGAGAGGCAGCGCTGCTGCATGAGCTGGGAGCTCCTCGCCGTTATAGAGGGGAGTGAATGTATTTGTGCATGTCAGGGGACAGCTGTTTGGGAACAGACAGTGAAGGTTGGTGGGTGAGTTTCCCCCTCTGACTCAGGACCACTTCTATTGCTATGAAGGTCAGTGCTTGAGTTTCTGTTCCAATACCTCACCCACTCCCACCCTCCCTAAGGTAGGTGGGTGGGTGTTTTTAGGCACTTAGAATATGAGTAAGACCATGGAAAGTGAAACTCCTGTACGAGGAGAGGGAGGATTTAGATGCAGAGAGAGTCACCTTGTCACAGATGTCAGAAACATGTCTATGCCACGTGTAGTTCTCGCTGAGTGAATGTTGATGTTGCATTTGTAGTGCGCTCCCCTCGTGCAGCTTCCAGTAGAGTTTATCCTTATGGGAAAGCAAGGCCATTGCTTCCCATGGGATTCCAGATGCCTAAAAGTGAGCAGCTACTCCAGCTGAAAACATTGGACTGTGTCTGGGCCCATCTGCATGGAGAATTTGTAGGGGGAACCCTGGGTCTTACATCAGCCACCAGAGGACCTCCAGGGACTTTCTAGGCATGCAGAGCTACCCAGAACCCAAGCACTGACATCAAATGCTCTACCTGTGGTCCAGGGCTCAGAAAGAAGACATATTCTGATCACTGAAGGCTCTGCTTCTCACCTGGTTTTACATACACCCATAAAGGGGTAATTTGGAGGAGTCATAAAGCAAGATCAGGTGGACTTAGTGCTTTGTTTGTGTAAGCACCAGTTGGTCATCAGCCATTATGCACTGCAATAAACTCAGCTGTTAGCAGGTTCATGAGGGACTGTAAAGCCCATTAAGTATTGCTGGCACGCAGGAATACTGTTTTTCACTTAAGGCTGCATTATTAGAGTGCTATCAAGAAGCAGAAAAGGAATGTAGCAGCTAGCTGGGGCCTTTGCTTGGAGAGCACAAATCCAATGAAAACATCCCAAAAGCCGTAATTATTTGTTCATAATTGGATACTTACGAGCAAATTCTGCCACACGTACCTCCAGCAAGTCATACTGAAAGTCAAGAAGTGTAATAGTCAAGAAGGGTATTATGGGGAAGGTTACTCACTGCTAATCAGATGTGGACTGCACAATACGCAGGAGCAAAAGATATTGTGGAAAGCCCCCTCTAACCTCTTTATTTTGAGTTAGAGATCTATTTTAAAGATGAGGAAATTCAGATTTAAGGTAGTTGTCTGATTTCACATCTTGCTCTTTCATAGCTCTCTGAAACAAAGAGCAGAAAGCAGAGGATGCTATTGCAGATTACCGTGCTTTTGTTGCTAGACTCATTTCCCTTTTCAGACCTGAGAATGAGACCAGCCCTATGGACTCCAGGTCAACCCACACACCTGTAAATTGCTGGGCTGCTGCTTGCTGTGGCTTTTCTTTGGGCAGATTCAGAAATGCATGGGCGCTGATGAGGAGCTGTTGTTTAACCCGTCGTTAAGTCTGTGCTAACAGGTTTCTGTTGACAGGCTGCAAAACTTGAGAACAAAATTGTAACCCTTCTGTGCATACTATTGCAGCGTGGTTTTCCATGAATAGCCATGGAAAAGTTAACCTCAACATCAGCTGTTTTTCGTGGAACTAACAGCTCCAAAGCCAAAAGCCAGGTGATCTGCTCATCAGCTTGCAGGACTGCTCATGCCTGTAAAAACAAAGCCCTAGGCTGGCTCTTGAAATGCTGGACCTCTGTTTGTGAACTGGAGAGCAGCCAGCTCACAAAGGGAGCATCCCACTCATGCCTTGATCTGAGGCAGACTTTCCCCTATGCAGAATTACAAGGGTATGCCTTGAACCTCAACAGGTTTGCTTAGGAAGCCAAGGTGAATCCAGGGATTGCAGGGATAGGAACTACTTATTATCTACCGGTGGGACAGTATTCAGCAGGCAGCAGCTCCTATTTTCTCAAGCCATTAGCACTACCCTGCTGGCTCTTCCATCCCCTCCAAAGGGATGTTTACCACTACTTCTGATTAATTATTCTGGTTATCATTGCCAAAATAACGTGTTTTGTTTTTCGTTTGAATTTTTCTCCTTTCCTTATACCCAGTTGACTTTGTTACTCAACCTCCAGATGAAAGATTATATTCCTGCAGTGTCTTTGATGTGTCACGCAGTGTTTCTCCAAGACGAGCTACCTCTTTCCAGAAAGACAATGAGAAGAATGACCAGATCTTCCTGGAAATGACACTCGTCTCACAGTGTAAATAAGCCAAGTCTAGCTCCTGCAAAAGCAATCAGGCCTGTTTGCTGACATAAAAATGTCCACTCATTGCTGAAAGAGCCATGCTCCGAAACTCTGGCAGAAGCCAAAGATTGAGGTTGTTACACTCATTCCCACACTTGAATTTGGCAAAGTAGAAGCCTATATCATCTCGTTTCACTTTTCTTAGGTTCCCCAGCTCAGTCAGTCCTGCATGGTGTAGTTGCAGATACCAAGTGGCAGAGATTGGCAGAGCAATGGGTGTTGTCTGGGTTGCAGTAGGTCTGAAGAGTCAGTCGTAGTCCCAAAGCTATGAATAAGCTTTTGGGTAAGATTTCCACTGGAGGCTGAACTGGTAGAACTGCTCCTCGTGCTGTGGGGTCCTCAAATGCACAGTGCTATATATGTAGGTATAGCCATGCATTGGTCACAAGCTAACGTGACTGAGCTTATATAGCTCTTACTTCAAATCATAGAATCATAGAATGGTTTGGGTTGGAAGGGACCTTTAAGACCATCTAATTCCAACCCCCCTGCTATAGGCAGGGACACCTACCACTAGACCAGGTTTCTCCAAGCCCCATCCAGCCTGGCTTCCAGGGAGAGGGTCCATGACCTCACTGGGCAAATTCTATGAGAGTTCTGCAAAAACTGCAATAAAATGCTGCCTGTGATACAACCCATTGTTTTGGGGACAAATTTTTTTGCTCTCATCTGGGGCAAATCCCACCTCCTTACTGGGAATGCCATTTTGTACTACTCTTTTCATGGGAGCTGGAAATCCAGTACAGCTTGTAGTACTAAGACCTGACAGAAAGCTCTGAATCCTGCTTCAGACTTCATCACTCTGCAATACTTTTCACAAGGACTTCTAGGTCAAGCCATAATGACACATAGTTTTCAGTGCTGCCTCTGCAATTACAGAGCAGGTCATTAGAAGTCATGACCTAAAGTTCCCTCTTATCGATGGAAGTCATCTTCTTAATTTAGGGAGAAAATAGATCAAGCCTCTAAATTATTGAGTGGACGAGGTGGCTGGAATGCCTTGGGAATGGTAGGTTTTATGAGCAGCACTGAGTTCAAGGCTGTGTAATGAGAGACAGATGGGAATGGTTTTGCTGTAGTGATGTTTTATCACGAAACGAGACGGTTTTAATAGCTGTTTGGTGACTAACAGATATGGAGGTAGCCGTGCAATTAGCGTGCTTGCTGCAGGAGGCAGTGCTTCCTGGCATTGCCAAGCACACTCAACACAGGCTGATCTCACCAGAGTGGCTGGCTAACAAAGCCCAGAAGCTAGTGAAATGTTTCCTAAAAGTGTCTCCAGACACCCTTGTGTGATTTGAAAGCCAGCACGCTGCCAGCTCGGGTCATGAAAGAAGGGATATCTCAAGCTCTCAGGATCCCATTACATAGCAGAAACCCTCTGGGCTTTGGGGTTATCTTGAGCCCAAGAGCTCCCCGACCGCTGCTTTCCCCAAACGATGACACGGTAGTGGGAACCTTGGCCCTGTTTTTTTCCCAGTGTGTCCTGGCACAAAGGAGCACATTTTTAGAGATGTTCATGGAAGGCTCCAGCCTGGGCTAGGTTCAAACCAAGCACCTTTTGTCTTCAGTGGGGTTTGTCCTAGAGAACTCAGCACTATCATCTTGCATCCGCGTACGTGCTTTGCTTATAAAGTAGCTACACTTCAGAAATAAATCTCTTTCCAGAGACTAGTGGTACCTCTTCGTGTATTTAATGCTTTCCTGTTGCTCATTTTGATGGTTTTCTCCTAGAAACTTTTGTGTGTGCTTGTTTCAGAATCAAGAATCAAATCACGCACTAATTTTCAACTTTCTTCCCTCTTCTGCTTTCCTTTTCCTTCTCCTCTTTCTTTCTTTCTTTCTCCTCTTTACTCTTGATTTTTGTATTTCTTTTTATTTCTCTCCTCTTCCTTGTGGCAGCAGGATGAGCTCGGTTATTGTTTTTGGAAAGTTTGAATTACTAATGAACCTTACAAAACAACAGCAAGGATCATATCTTTTCCAATGGCTCTTTTTAAACTCAGTCCCAGTGTTTTACAGTCTTAAAATATTGATATTTTTCCAGGTATTTATTCCAGATTGATAGGAAACCAAAAGAAACAGAAACATCCTTCATTTTCAGAAAAATGTGTTCAACCTTCCTCTGTTAAAGAGATACTTCCCCAGTGCTGTGCAGGGTATGCACCACGTGGGGTTCAGTGTGTGTCATCCCTGGAGGTGCTCAAGGTCAGGTGGGATGCGGCCCTGGGCAGCCTGATCTCGTGAATGGCAACCAACACATGCCAGAGGTTGGGGCTGGGTGGGCTCTAAGGTCTCTTCCAACCCAACCATACTGTGGTTCTATAGTTCTGTGATCCTTAAGGTCCCTTCCAACCCAACCATTCTATGAGTCCATGAGTCTATGATCCTTATGGTCTCTTTCAACCCAACCATTCTATGGTTCTATGAGTCTGTGATCTTTATGGTCCCTTTCAACCCAAGCCATGCTGTGGTTCTGTGATCCCAAGCCAGCGCTGTGCAGATAGCACTGTGGGCAGCCCAGCTGGTTCAGATGAACAGAAAGAGGGGCAGGAGGAGGTGGGAATGGACTT
>PPHD01001197.1:25035-39078 GCA_002909625.1 Bambusicola thoracicus | reverse complement strand
GTACTTAGTGCTTAACATCTGAGTACAAGGAAATTTATTCTTTCCCATATGCTCTTCCAGAGTATTTCTGAGGGTGGTGATTTTGTTTTGGGTAGATGAAAAGCTGGAAGAACTGGTAGATGGTTTAGAAAGACCTGTCAGAGATAGAAAGCTAATTTGCATTCCTGAAATTCTTGTGTTGTCTGGAAAGAATCAGTTGATAAATTCTTTCAGGCTGGGGTTTTCGTTGGGCAGGACCACATTTGCTGTGATGTAGACACCGCTTTTCAGAATTCTGATACAGAGCGTAAGCCAGATCCATAGCAGGGGCCCAACCTTTGTCCATCTAATTTCGGACTCCCCTCAAAACACGTCTCGACTCTGTCAGCTGGCTGGTTGCTGGGACTTGTTCGTAGGTCAGTCTGCGAAGTCGGACAACAGATGCAGCTCTGGAGGAGCAGGCAGAATACCTCTAGCAGAGAGAAAAGATTAACTTTGTTTTAACCACTGGCTGCTATTTTTGTAGGTGCTTTGTATGCTTGAGGACAAATTCTCCCGAGAAGCTGAAGATACTTTGCTTATTTGTTTATATAGATGGAGATAAAACTACACAAATACTAACTGCCAGATGTAGATAAAGAAAGTAGCTTTCAAAGAGAGAGGCTTGAATTCAATCTGCTGGTTGTTCTCACAGCCTGTACGAATACTCCTCAGGCTGCTATCCTGGTTTTCTTATATCTTCCTTGTGCATCTGCTAAACTTGTAAGTTGGAATTCCGCTTTCTGCTGCAATAAAAAAAAAAAGCGCATAGGGCTGAGGAGTGGGGGTGGGTACTGTGATGGTTTTTCTCACTTTTTTTCCTTCTGAGATGAGATTTCTTTTGCTACAGCCATCTCTTTAACCTTGGTGTACCCTGCCTCTGCTTGGAGAACAGCTTTAGGATCACAGCTCTTCAAATCGGATACCTTTCAGGTTGTAATAGATGTCCCCTGAAAGTTGGAAATGGGAAACGAATTGGATTTTCAGTGTCTTAGAACCGTTGACCTGTGTTTTAGATCAGTGTAGACTCTGTGCTGACTCTTCCTCTTTTTTCTTGTCGACATTTAGCGTGTAATACTGAACAGCGATCGCAGCTCACTACATGCATCTCTCCAGCTCTTTTCAGAGTGCAACTCGTCTGCCAGCTGTCCACCTGGTGAAAGAGAAAAAAATCTGTTCTTCAGCTAGACACATGATGTAGCAATGTAAATAGTCATTAGCAGGGAAGTGCACGAATTCCAGTCAGTGTAAATGTTCTTCCTTCTTGATATTCTCACCTGGTAGGAGACATTTGACTGTCCTCTGTGACATGGCAAATCAAGTACTAAGCATTTTTTTTCCCCTCAGTATTTTTGTGCAAAGAAGCACAAAGCCTACCCACGTTTTCTGTTAGGAAGGTACCGCTTTGAGAGCAGCTATATGGCGACCTCTGACTATAGCCCACACATCTTGCCGCAAATCTGAGGGCTGTCTGTCTGAAAGGAAGAAAATTTCAGATGGCTCTTTGAAGGAGCGTACTGATAAGGAGACTGACATCGCTGTCTTCAGTTGAAAGTTATCTTATTGTTCTAGCTTTTAACCCAGCAGCCTCCCGTACCTAAAATGCTACTCTACGTTACAGGCATGGTTAGCGTCTTCTGCAGTTTGGCAGGTTGATTGCTCGGTCTAAACTCAACACTGACTATTTCTTAAATCAGCTTTCTGCCCAAGTTTTTGTTAGTCAGAATCAGTAAAAGTTATCAGGCTTTTTGTAAAGCACATGAAAAGTGTCACTGTGTGGTTCTGGTTTGGGGATTTTTTTTTTTTTTTTGGTGGCATTCCAGAAAATAAGAAGGCTACTGAGAGCAGCGTTACACAGAAATCCAGAAACAATTCTCTGTTCCTAAATACACGGACTTCAAACAATTTATAGCCAGAAGAGACTTCAAATGAAGTTTGCCAGAAATGTAGCAGAAGCCAACATAAAAGATTCCCTCATAGTGGTCAACCAGTTCGGCTTTTTTTGAATCAACGCAGCCTAAGAGTTTCTAATCCCCCTGGCAGTAGTGGTCTGTCTTCTAATTTTAGTCTCTTGCAGTTTGCAGTTACTTGTATAGCACAATAGACTAGTGGAAAAAATCTGCATTTTAAAATAGAGTGTTTGAAGAAGAGCATAGGCATGAGTCATACCGGTCCCTGCAGGCCGCAAAAAAAGCTGTGGACAGTTAGTGGGGAAGAAGTGTATTTCAACTTTGTTCTTGCCAGTTTAGATCACTTTATGCAAAAGCGTGAATGAGGTTGCAGTATCCCATTAAGACCGTTCTTATCAAATTTTAATTGGGAAACGTATTTATACAAGCGGGAAATGAGTTCTTTCCAGATTTTTCTTTTAAATCAAATATTCCTGAATGTGTTCCACTTTGATCCTGTCTTCCCCCGGAACATCGGCAGGCACGTGACATATGCAGCAGGGTTTCTTTTTCCATTTCTGTGAGGAAGGCCGGCATACATAAACCGGTTGGACATGGATTTAATATTAGAGACGAAATACAGTAATAAAAGGAAGGTGGGAAAAAAAACCCCTAGAGTTTGGTCAGAACACCTCTGGCATAACATTGAGCAATCTTAGAGCTAGTCACATGCTTTAGCAACTGCTTTCAGTAAAAGAGAAGGAATAGGAAGTAGGGTATGCTTGTGCACAGGCTTTGCTGCAGTATCTTTAATCCATCTCATGCACTAATTTCAAATAACAGTCGGTCATATTTTGCGCCTTTCTTTAAGATGCCAAGAATAAGCCTTCCCCCCACAGCCTATCATGTTGGTGACTTGGGCTGTTCCTGTATTCCTAGACATTTTGCTTTGTACTATTTCATTAGTTTCATTTCTTGCTTTTTTAAAACCCTGGCTGCCATCTAATTTTGTGGTTGCAAATGAAAGCCAAGTATTGCTGGAATCTCTAATTTACTCCATCCTGTCTATAAATATAGAAATTCCTGGGTTTTGAAACTTGCAGTTTAGACAACCCACTTGCTGTTTATCCTGCAGTGAATGGGTTTGGTGTGGGGAGCTCTTCTGCTGCATCACACTGACCTGACAAGTTGCCAGAAGTTTCGGAGAAGTGGTAATATGTCAGATCTGTAGATGTGGAGAGGTTGCAGCATGCAGCTTCTGTTTGTAGTAGAAACAAGTTATTTGAGTTGCTTTTTTGAATTGAAGTGTAAATAGTACAGCTTGATAAAGGCCGCATAAGCTTTTACTAGAGAAAATGGCTTTCTAAAAGAAGCCTGGACCACGACAGCAAGCTGTGGACATTTTTTCTTATATGCTGTAGTTTTTAGACTTTACCTAGGTATCACTTCCTGGAAATATCATTAAAATAACACAAATCATGCCACCTGATTTCATACCTTTTGCATTTATATGAGATTCTGTAATCGATACCTGTTCCGGGCCTGACTGTAGATGTATTTATCCCTAATGTTAAGTAATGCTAGATTCAGTGCAAAAAAAATTGTTTAACGATTCTCAGCCCTCTCTTCTGGATGAGAGACTGCTTACCCTTAATTATGCAGCGCTGCATTTCTTGTAGAGGCAGACTAGTGTGCTATCTGGTTTCTAGACTTCAAGCACCTGTTCAAGGAAGAGTTTGCTTAGCTTGGGCAGGTTTCCTAGCCTGCTATAGCTCCCTTTTGATGCAAAATGGCGGTGTAAGGTTAATGACAGTGGGTTAGGGAGACTTCAAAGAGCCTGGTGTGACCCTGGCATGCTTAGCATGCCTTTCTGTTCTGCAGGGGTTTGCCATCGATTCCCACAACCTGAAGAATGCACTTGGGGCAAGAAACCAACCCAGGGAGGCCCCAGGTTGCCATGGCCAAGCGTCAAGAGGCTACAGGAAGGTGTTGGTACCTTCCCTCTGCCCAGCCATGCCCAGGAGAGGTGTTGTCTCAAGCAGGTGCAGCGTGCATGTCACCTTTCTAAACACAGGTGATGCTTCCCAGTACAGCCTACTGCGTGCTACAGCTGTGTGCAGAAAAGCAACCATTTACATGTACCAGGGACGCTTCAGGCTGTGAGGAATCAAATATCTTACATGTCCTGCAGCTCTGACACACCCTTGATGATGCTTGGGCACTGTATAAGAAAATCACGAGCGTAAAGCCCTGTGATCAGAACTGACAAGGAAGGCAGCATCCCACTGCAGTGCTACCCAGGGGTAGGCTGCGGGCTGTGGGGGCTCACGCTGTCCCACGCCACTGCAAAGAGTGCGGAGTCACTGGTGCCAGGTGATGTGGGTGAGAACCGCATTCCCTTCTACGTTATAAAATCCTGCAGGATGCCTTGCCAAAAGTATTTGCAGGTTTGCCTTTGTGCACTTGAGGCATGTGCAGAAGTGCGTAACGATGTATCTTAAATGAATCAGACACCTTTATTCCACAGATTCTGCATCTTATTTAGCATGAACCATGCCCAGGGCTGTCTTAGCAAGCAGCTCCTTAGAAGCGAAAGTATCTCACATCTGTGTCTCCAGCTCTCATGAATGCTTGGTTTTGTAAGCTTTATCCTGTCTGTAGGTGATGCAGTCAGGAAAATAAACTTGACGTTTTTAATAGTTTATTCTTCAAATTCTTCCTAAGGCCCTCTGGTGCGATCTGTAATTCCAGGAGTTCTTCTGTCAGTAGCGAGGGGCTCCCCACAAACCCCTTATCGTCCTCAAAGAACTCAGATGAGGGTCAGAAACTGTTCTGTAAATAGATTTCATCACACAGCGCCAGATAAGCCAACGCTCCCCTTGGCAATCAAAATTAGGCTATCTCCCATGAAAACAAATACAGGAGACGTATCAGACCACGGACAGCAGCAAGCAATGCTCTGTTTGCATTCAGTGCAAAGCACGGACTTTTTTGGAAATCCCCCCCAGTCCAGGCAGACCTCTTCTTCGTGCGAAGGTGGTTTCCTGACTTGTTCATATTGGAGTGGAAGTGCTGGAGCTGCTGCTGTTCAAAGGCAGGAATGCACATTCCTTTAACTGGAAACGTTCTTATCAATACAAACAAACAAAACCAACCCCGATCTGCTGTTGAAACGTTGAAAAAGGGCCTCGTCCCTGTTGGTTTTCTGTTTATTTTTTATTTTTAGCGTTGTGGTTACATTTGTCAGCGAGAAGGGCTTGTGCTTCCTGCACAGGAGATGGGATTTAATATCTCAGGCACATGTTTTTCTAACTTTATGGACTACATCTGGGGCATTCGGCACGGGCAGGATCTGTGAAATAATTATAATGGTCATATAAAATTATTAAAAATGGAGCCCGGGGGTGATATTGTAGAAAACGACTGGATAAATGCCCGCTCGGTGAGGCGCAGGCTGCTGCCCTCGCAGCTCCCCAAACCTCACGCCCGGAGCCTGGGCGGCAGCCCGCGTGCAGCGCCGCTCCCGATCCCGGCTGTGGGCGGGACCCGGCGGGGCCGGCGAGGGCCGCACGGTGCCGCAGGGCAGCGTCACGCCGCGCGGCTGGGCTGGGGCCACCTGCTTCTCCTCGCCGACACGGCTGCCGCTGCATCGCGGCACAGCCCGCTCAATGTGAACTTGAGTGATTAACGCGGCTATTACTGCGTCTATAAATAGAATTCATCCTGCAATATATTAAGTTTAATGATATAATAAATAGATTACAGCTAACTTTAATAGGGGTACAATGAGCGGAGATGCAGTTCTTGAGATCTGCTGCCATTAGTGAATGTTTTGCAGGATGCATTATGTGCAATACCTCCTTCTTCCTTTGAAAAATGAATAATGTGCTAATGCTCTGTAGAGGCAAAACACAAGGAAAAACTGGTAATGTTCCCACTGTGTGGAAAACAGGTGGGCATGTGAAAGTGCAGGCTGCGTTAGCGACCTTAATTCTGCTCCTTGCAGTATGTGTTATGAAAAATCTCAATGTGAGAGTTTTCCCAGTCTTAAAACAAAGCATACGAGACTTCTGCATAGGTAACTTGCATGCAGTTGCTGTCACAGGGAATTAAAAGCGTTGTGAAGCCTAGCTCCACCGATATTTTTTTCATCTATCTTTTTCTTTAACAAGGAAAGAAAAGGCTTTGGGAAGAAAACGTCTTGTTTTGCTTTTCAGTGAAATAATACACGGTTCTAATGAGACAAGCTCCCTGGAGTTTTAACATGACATGTTTAAGGAAGGTTGACATTCTACCCCCAGCCTGCAGTTCACCTTGTTGTGCTTGTTTTGTGGGAAAACCCTAATGCTTTTGTGTCCGTTTTTATTTGACAGAGGCTTAAGTATGTTTTTTTAGCGCAACTGAGTTGCTCCCTGGTAACAACACAGCTCCCTTGTCTGAGAGGACAAAGCCTAAACTGCAGTCCCTTACCTTGTCACCTAGGACTGTAGTTGGGCAAATGTGTGCTGTAGCTCTCCTGGGGCAGAACAGCCCCCAGAGCTGTCCCAGGCCAGCTGCCACCCTGCTTCACTGCACAGCCGCAAACCGCCCACTGTGATGACCTGCCTGCAGGGGGGTGCCAGCATGGACGTGGATGGCCAAGAGCAGCCGTAGGCAAGAGGATGGCTCCTTCTAAGTGCCCATGCTGGCTTGAGTGCATNTGTCCAGCTATAGCAGAGAGTGCAGTGCCTCTAGGTGTAAATAATAGGCTTATGGCCTCAGCATGGTACACACGAGTGGCCGTTCCACATGCCTTTTCTCAGTGGTTTATTTGGCTCACAGAGTTTGTGCTCTGTGCCTGTGTATTGCTTGCTTGCTCCTGCTAGCTCAGTTGTTTGGGGAGATATGGTAGAAAACTAAATTATAACAGGTTTNCGTCCAGCTATAGCAGAGAGTGCAGTGCCTCTAGGTGTAAATAATAGGCTTATGGCCTCAGCATGGTACACACGAGTGGCCGTTCCACATGCCTTTTCTCAGTGGTTTATTTGGCTCACAGAGTTTGTGCTCTGTGACTGTGTATTGCTTGCTTGCTCCTGCTAGCTCAGTTGTTTGGGGAGATATGGTAGAAAACTAAATTATAACAGGTTTATAAAGTAAAAAAAGGAGGAGTAAGCTTAAAACTGGTTCCCCTCAGTCTGCGTGAGTTCATTTACCCAGTTCATAGAGCATTCCTACAGACGTTTGCGCCTGCAGAAACACAAGGGTGAGCGCCACACGGGAAGGGGAACGCACAGGTGATGCTGGAACAGCTTGAGCTGGTGTTGTCACCAGGAAGCAGTGTGTGCAAATGTCCCCTCGGTAAATGGATGCATGACAGCTGTGGCTGTAGTCCTTTCCAATAATCTAAGCAGATGTTTCAAGTTCTGTGCCCAACCAAAACAGAGGACAGGACAAATGACCTTCAGAGGGGAGTTCTGCTCTGCTGGAGACATGGGGATGCTTTATTACATTAAGCCTGTCTTTGCAGTCTCATTGATCTTGAAATGTAATTTGAAGTTTATTCTAAATATCTAATGATGAAGTCTATTCCACACACTTCGTGTATAAATCCTTCTCAAAGCTATTTTTGTGGCCATTAGCTAGGACGCCTTTTGAATCCTATCACAGAATATTTAAAACTTAAATTATTTTTAAAGGCAAATGTTAAAAGGGAATGGTTTATGGGAAATGTCTGCCAAAGATATAACGCCTTTGAAAGTGATATTTATAAAGTTCATACTATTCTCATAAAATCAGGAGTTATTAATAAATATTGATCTAATATTCATTTGTTATCTATGCCTTTTTCCTTCCCTGGGGGAAAAAAAGCCAAAAATGTAAAGGCTGTTTACAGTTTTAGGAACTACAGTACCTTACTTTGTGTAGAAATAATATTAACATGCAAAACTTGGGTTTGAAAGCAGTTTTCAGAAATACTTTGCCAAGAAACAAACATTACGCAATTAGTAAAACAATTTAGTAACACCTATTATGCTTTATAATATGTCCTTGCCGCTGCATTTAAGTAAGCCTTTGAAGGCTTTGTGCTGTTTCTCATAGTGCCTCCTGCCTCATGCGATGCTGCTTGCTTTGCTTCTTCTCAAACTTCAAGTCCCTCAATTCTGCAAGAATGAATTACTGGTCAGTATTCTAGTGATTGGGTTTGCGTGGCATGAGATCGTGAGCTTGAATTTGCCTGTATCTCTGTTGAGGCGCACATGTGAGTATGATCCTCGCTGAGCCTCCTGCTGAAATTATGAGTAAATGGATTATAAATTTCTCCATCTGAACTGCATTTCAGGGAGTCGAGGTCCGTTTTCTTCCTGCTTCTTACCCAGGATGATGACTGTTGATCACAAACTTGCACACTTAAATTCATTCCTCTAAGTCTGTGCTGTCACATCGTTAACTGTAATTACACATTCTACACAAATGTTTGGTGACAGCAATGTGGTAAATTATGTTATGAGCCTATGCTGCATCCTTTCACTTTGCTGGATATCCACGTATTTTCTTGAACACGTCAGCATCCTAAACCGTGCATCTCGCTCTGCTTACAGATGTGGAGTTTAACCTTAAAATTGCTCCTGCTCAGCGCTTAGGATGCCCACTAATACATCTTAGATCAGTGACAGCTGCAAGGTCTGCCTGGCCTTCACTGAACTGGGAGAAACCACAAAAACATTGGCTTTCCAAGTTCCCATTGGCCCATCTCCTAGTGCATTAAAAAAATTAAACGTCTGACAATAAGCAGTGCCCTTTTGTAGAGGAATTACTTTGTACATGTTTAACATTTACTATAGGATGGGATTTTTCCCCTCCTCTGTCAGGATTTCACACGAGTCAGACTTCTAGCATCTGCCTTTCACATTCACTGAGTGGGGAGCTTAGTGCAGCACACCTACGTGTGTAAGAGCCCAAGCTGCAGTTAAATGTCTCAAGCAGATGGCAGAAGTACCTCTCCGTGGGGCCGGATTCTTGCCTGAATGGGAGCATTTGGCAAATTAAATGAAGTATGTGGTCGGATGGAGAGGTCAAATATAGAAGACAAAGTGCCGAGTGCTGCAGCTGCCCTAATTCGATTATGGAGCAGAAGGGAAGTGCTTAAAACCTAGGCTGCTTCAAATCTGAAAAAGGGAAAATAACTAAGCCTGACTGTCCTTCCTTGGGCCCTCATTGCTGTCACTGGGTTAAATCATACGCAGCCGAGCACTGGCCCCTCTCGATTAGGGCAATCCTATTAGACACCACACAAAAATCCCTCTGAAATGTCTCTAAAGGAGGCAGTCTGCTAAATGTCTGCGAAATGTGCCGAGTACGCAGAATCCCTTCTGGCACTGTCTTGAACGATGCATTTACCAATATTAATGGAGATACCAAACCATATTGCCCCGCAGTTCCTCCTGCGTGCGTTCTGCGTGCAGAAGGCACATATGTGTATGTGAAATGCCAATTACGCACACAAACATGTTTTGTGTTTGCTGGTTTAAGCACCAGCGTCCTCCCAACGTGCCAAGTGCCCATTGCCACAGCCAGACCTCTTCGCTCCAAAATGTTTCTCCAACCCCAAATCCAAAAACGTTGTTTCTCTGGCCTGTTGCGCTATAATCTCTGTCCTTCTGGGGATTATATAGCTCAGCGGGTGATTTCTGTAATTCATTCTGGTCTTTCATTAGAAGTAATAGACGATCTTAATTACAGCATGCCACATGACAGACTGGTAAAGGTGCTAGAAATGTTGCCAACAGGAGAAGAATTGGATGATGTGAATATTTATTAATTAAGAGCTGGCAGTATGACGGGAAATAAGGCTGGACTCGTGTCCAGTGGAAACTGTGTCGTTTTGGTGTGGGCATTTATCTCAGTGTCACAAATTCTACGCTGATTGGGGTTTTAGGAACTTGAGAAATTATCTTCAGCCGTAACAAAATAAAAGCAGCCTTTGAAACCGAACGTATGCGAAGTAGGGAAACACGGCAACTTTTGCTTTATTTTCTGAAATTGCTTTATAAAGTCCAGTTAGCCTCACTGTATGTTAATTTGCGATGAGCATTTATTCGATACCATTAAGTATGCTTAGAGCGTATTAAGTTACTGCAGTAAAGATTATTGCAAATGTCAGTAAAGATATAAATGGACGCATCATCTCTGCTACTCGCTGTTGGGTTCCCAGAAGCATCCGAGGGTCAGCAGCTCAGCTGTCCGCTGTTCCGTTTTCTAAGGTGGTGCGGAGTGGAGCTGCGTGACCTGCAGCGCTGCGCAGTCCTCGTGTCAGGGTCAGTTCCCCTCGACTTACGCGAGGCCTTCAGCCGTCTCTTATGCTGTTCCATATAACTGACATCATGGCGTGTTCCCAACGCTTAACTCTGCTGAGGTGGGTGGGCACTCTGGGGAGGAGTGTGCACCCAACTGGAGTGGCGCTGTGCCAGCCTCACCTTCAGGCAGATGGCGATGTGTTGTTGGTGGACAGTGAAGAGTGGTAATGCTGTAGGGGAAAATGTTCTGTGAGATCCATATGCAGTGTTTGATTTATGCTCTGAGAAAGGTGTGCCGCTTGACGAAAGGCAGTCACCATTAACATGTCAAAATCTGTCAGGGCTACCTCTGTCTAACATCAGAACTCAGAGCCTTCTGTGCACGTAGCTGTGTGATGCACCAAGCTTTCCACTGCAGGCAGGTGGTTGCTGGGGTTACTACCTGGTCCTGGCCAAGGTGAGACGAGCGATTAAGTCAGTGGGATTCTTACCACGAGAGAATACTTGCCAGTCCTTCTCAAAGGAGAAGGAATCAGCAAGTCACCATCCCTGGATGTGTTTAAGAGCCGTCTGGATGTGGTGCTCAGAGCTATGATTTAGCGGAGGGTTGTTAGAGTTAGGGTACTATGGTTAGGCTGCGGTTGGACTTGATGATCTTTGAGGTCCTTTCCAACCTGAGTAATTCTATGATTCTATGATAGCAATACTCCGTAAGAGAAAAACAATAATTTCTAATTATCATTCAACTCACTGCTTATCCTGAAGCACTCTGTTCAAGGAGGAACCCTCTTACGGGTCAGGTCACATTTGTTGTGGGGTGGGGAGAGGCTGCTGGCAGGGTGTCCTGCCTGTGCTGCGGGGCCGGGGACACCGTGAGGCAGGCAGGAGCGCGGTGCGGCGTGTTGGGCGCGCCTGTGGATGAAGTACTTCCACTTCCCCAGAGCAGTAATGCTCTCTGCTTTCATTCTCTGATGATTCGGGTATTAATTTGCTTCCTGTGATTATTTAATGTGTATGTGCAGCCTATGGCTTTTTCCTTCCCTTTTGCGTGTGATGTGCGAGCAAAGGAAGACGGTAATAGTCTCTAGGGATGTGTACAGCTCTCCATATCTGAAGTATGAAGTCAACTCAAGACCATTTTGTTCTCATAAAATATACAGCACTGCAGTTTAATGGATGATGGCGTAAATGCCGAGATTTGATGGGCAGAGCCATTTTCACTGGGAGATGGAAGGGGCTGAGGACTCTGCGTCGGCCGGGAGATGGGTAGGGCTGCAGAAGCAGCGTGCGGTGTGCTGCGTGCCAACACCCAGCGAGCACACTTTGCTGTAATAAAGTCTTAGTACAGATGAGATTTTTTTCTAAGTACTGATGAGTAGGCAGGAGGATCTTGCAGAAGGCAATTCCTCTCCGTTAGATATGTGTTTTTCTTCACTTTTTTTCATAGTATTCTGTGTGATGGAGAAGATGGTTTCCCCTCAGGCCAACAGGCTCGGGCTCCGTGTTTGGCGCACGAGGCAGCCGAGCAGCCCCGGCTGCAGCGCGGACAGTGCAGGGCAGCGCTGCGCCTTCAGCTCCCGTTCCAGGGATGCTCCGCGCCGCTTTGTTTTTAGCACTCGGGCAGAAAACTTTGCAGAACAGCAACCAGGCCGAGGGGAAACTGCGGGAGATGGAATGTATCGTTTCAGAAACTCAGCCGCCCCCAGCTGCCCGCCCGCTGTGCCGGTCGCAGGTAGCCGTGAGCCTTCCCTACCCTCGAGTAGAAGCGTAGGGGCGCGCAGGTGCGGGGCCGCGCGGCGAGCGCTCGGTAACAGGTGTGCTCCCCGAGGGCTCCCGCAGCGAGGCGTCCCACCGTCCCCCTCCGGGGCCGTGCGGGGAGCTGCGGGAGCGGCGCGATGTCCCCGGGAACCCGCACCGGCGCTGCTTTCCGCGGCCTCGGCGCCGCGCGGCCCCTCGCGATTCAGCCCGCGTTACACAATTGTTGGATGCGGCTGCTGCACCTCCGGCCTCCTCAAAGCCAGTCGGGTCTATTGTTTAGCCGGTAGAGGGTATTTCTGCATTTTTTATCCCCCCGCCCCCCCCGGCAAACTGTAGCGCGTTTCGAATAATTCTAAAATTAACCGCACTTTTGAAGGACTAATTGGTGTCCGCGGCAGGCGGCCGTGTCAGAGCGGCGGCCGAGCCGGGGGCGGCGGGCTCATTATCGTTAGCGGGAACGAGCTCGCTCGCCGCCGCCGCCGCCGGGAGCCCCGCGGGGCCGGGCTCGGGGGAAGGCCCCGACGGCGCGGGGAGGGGCGGTGGGAGCGGGGCTCCCGGCCCGCAGTGCCGCGGCAAGGCGGCTGCGGGGGCGGGCGGAGGGAGGAGGGACGGCGGGAGGAGGGACGGGGCGGGCGCCGGGGGAAGGGAGGGAGGGGAGACGGGAGGGAGCCGGCTCCGCGCCGCGCAGCATCGGGCCGAGCGGTGCCGCGCCGAGCTGAGCCGAGCCGCCCTAGCGCCCGCCGCCGCCGCGGCCGAGCATGTCGGGGCGGGAGGCGGTGAGCTACCTGCCGGAGAAGGGGCTGTACTGCCAGCGCCTGCCCGGCCGCCGGGCGCGCAAGGGAAAGCGCGCCGACACCATGGGCTTCTACGGCACCCTCAAGATGATCTTCTACAAAGTGAGTACCCCGCGCCGCGCGTCCCCGCCCGAGGGCTGCAGTGCGCAGGGACGCGGCGGGGCGGGCGGCTCGCCGCCTGCATGCCTTCTGCACGCCGCCTGCCCGCCGCGCCGGTCCGCCCTCCTTCCGCACCGCAATCCCAGTTATCGCAGCGAACGGCGTCGGAGGGACCTGCGCCTTCCCGGCGGCCGCCTGCGTGCTCGCGGGGACACGCAGCCCTTCCGCAGTTCCTCTTTGGCGGTTGCAGCAATGCCTTCCCTGGCCGCGTCTCGCCGCCGGAGCTCCCGGCTGCGGAGAAAGTTTTATCTTCTCCATGTGCTAAATGACGGTTCTCACGCGTATTTGCGTAGCGCCTCGTGAGATGCTGAAAGTCTGCCGCTGCGGCGGACCCGAGGGGAAACTTCCTTAAAATGCCGGCTAATAAGGCGAGAAGGAGATCGCTGAAATCGTTAGGGAAACGGCCGTGGAACCATGCGTAAGAATCGCACGTTGTTTCCGTTGCTACCGCGAGGGAGTGGGTCTGGGTAGCCGTTCGCCGTGCTGCGGGCTCCGCGCTTGGTGCCGGCGAGGTGCGCTCCCGGAAACTGCGTCTCCCTCTGCTGCGAGCCGGAGAGGCAGCGCGTTAGGAGCCTGTCAGAAAGGTAGTTTCCTTCCCCACCGAAAGCCCTTTCCGAAAAGTCCGTCCGCTGGCGGCGGTTCCGACGCCTTGCCGGCCTGGCACGGCGATGAAAGACGGTACCGGTGGTTTTGCGGCGACGCTCGCAGCCCGTCTCCAGGGGAAGCCCTGGGGCTGCTCCTCCCAGGCGCTGGGGGTAGGAGCGGCGCGGGGAGGCTGTCGGTTTGGCGGCGCCCGAGGCGTCCTGCTCCGTGCTGCCATCGTGACACGCTGCGCCGTCCCGCGTGGGTACGGCGGGGGGCGGCTGCCGGGAGCGGGGGCAGCTCTCCCCGACTGCCCGCCTCCGTTACCAACCGGCAGCCGCGCTGTCTGCAATGGCCAGTTGTTTAGGGAAAGCAAAACAATAAATAAATAAAAAATGAAGGCAGGATAAGGTGGACCATCCCGTTTGGATTTTGATTTGGTTTTACTTGTAGGCAGCGGACTGATGCAAGAAATGGTTAAATAAATGTACTGTAACGCAGTATTTAGAAAGATCAGATCAGTGTCGTGAGTAAGATAGTAACTTTTAAACCCTGTATCTTAAATGTAAC
>PPHD01001197.1:8371-24953 GCA_002909625.1 Bambusicola thoracicus | reverse complement strand
AAAAGAAAGGAAAACGTTGAAAATTGAAGTGTGAGTTGTTGCACAGGTAGTCGATGCGTTTTGCAGCACAGATCTGAACAGCAGCAAGTATCCTTCTGCTGGCCAAAGTGCTCTGGTGCAGCGCTCCTTGAAAACATAGAGCAACAAAACCCCCAGAAACTGTTCAGCACAGCAGCATCTCTGTGGGCCCAGCAGCCTGCGGTTAAAGATTACCCAAATACGTGGAAAGTGCTCCTTATTTGTCTGACTGGATAAATATGGCTTTCGTTGGTTTCCATCACTCTGGTAATTTCTGCAGACCGGCTTCCCCTGTTAGCAGCTGCCCTGCTCATTATTTGGTTTTGATCAGATTTAATTGCGGGTGACATTCAGGAGCGAGATTTACTGCTTTGCATCCTTTCCCTTTTGGTGAAAACGTCTGTTCCTATCTCTGGGTCAGTTTCACTGCAGCTCCATGCATGTTGTCATACTACAACTTGAAAATGAAAGCGTGGACGAAGGAAAAGACATATTTGAATTTATTTAGGCCTGACAATGAATATTTGCTTTATAATGCTTACGGCTTAGCTAGATTTTAACCATTTGAATGCGACTTTTGGCAGTGAATCTGGGCATGGAGGAGGAAGGGGGTTGGTTTAGGATTTCCCCTCCCCTCCCTGGAGAGCAGAGAGGGACCAGTTCAGTAAATAAGGCGACACGGAGTTACGCACAGTTTTAAGCATTTGAAATGTGGGAATTAAAGGAATGTAATTCCAATGGGTTTTAGACCTCAAACAGCATTTATATGTACATGCACCGTATTACGTATCAAGTATTGTTAGCTAAAGCCAGAAAACATTGCTTTGAATGGTGTTCTGAGCATCAACTTTGTTGAAATCCAGTATTAAAGCACAAAGTAGAAACAGATTAATTTTACAGAAGTATGCATGAGTATGGCCGCTTATATCACTAAACCCCTCTTGTTACTCTTTTCCCTCACCTTGCAGATGAAGAGAAAGTTGGACCATGGCTCCGAGGTCCGTTCTTTCTCTCTGGGAAAGAAACCCTGCAAAGTCTCAGAATACACAAGGTAATTAAGTGCAATAACAGACCGCTGGTTCACAATTCTTGGGTGTAACCGTTTTTCCAATCACTAAGCCTGGGTTGTTGCTCCTCTTAACGCTTAAAGCTCTGCAGAGCAGCGGAAGGGGTGGTATCAGTGTTCGTATATTGCTTAGCTAATTTAAATCACCTCTGCTGAAGATAAGTTTTAATGAAGTAGCCGGACTTGTGCATTTTTTTGGTTGAGGCTTGTGTCTAATTCTAAATACAGCGTGCCCGTTTACTTAGAGACTTTTCGAGGGCCAAAGCATTCGTGGGAATAAAATCAATCAGCCTGTTAAAAAGGGACATAATGATAAACCTTAAGACTATTACAAACTGTGATCAAATGTATCACTTTGCTATGGCAACGGGAATGAGAGAATGGAAATTTATGTAGGCAGAGCAGACCATCTGATCTTAGTGGGAACACGTGTGTGCTTGCTATCCACGACGTGGAATTACGGAGGGCTCTGGTGTGCTGCTGTGTTCCTGCCCAGTGCCACATGGCACGCGGCGTGCCACTCACCCCAGTCAGACCCAAACAGGAGAGGCGGGTTGGCAGAGGAGGCCCTGGATGCACGTGGTACAACTGCAGCTCCTACTACATAGTTGCCATAACAATTGTTCTCTCATGCTGCACTGCTTTCCGTTAGTTTTGGATATACACCATTATGGTTTTTTTTCCTCTGTAAGAAGCATCGCCCCCCCGCCCCCCCCCAGGCATCGTGCTCGCCTTGTAAATGTGGCTGGAGACATTATTTTTGCTCAATATGCTATTGTAATCTTCAAACATCGATAGCTATGTTTTATATCTCTTCCTTAAAGAGGTTTGCCAGCTGGTGAGTGAAAAGTTAGGACAGTGTGGGGAAGCAGGTTCCCTAGTTGCTTTTCAGACACGTAAACACTGCAGCAGAGAAAGGGAGACAGTGCCTTGTTGCCCAGATGCACGTATTGCAGCCTCTACGTCTCACAAGCTGTGGCCTCTCCAGGCTTTTCCATTCTTCTCACAGCAAAGCGCACTCGTTCACCCACCCGTTCTTCACGTGGCACATCGTTCCCTGCACTCGTGTAAAAGCAAACAGTTCAGGAACAGGGAAAGTATGCTTTTTGTCACGTGTATCTGTCACGTTCAAAGGAACCGCTGCACTCACCCAGCTCCCACAGAAACCTGGCTGGCCCTTTCAGGTGTTTGAAAGCAAACAGAAAAAATAAAGTATGACCAAAAATCTTGTGGTTTAATCTCAGGTCAAAGGAAAGGCACTTTTAGGTCTTGCTTTGAATAGCTGGTTCTGAATGAGAACCAGTTTACCACAGAAGAAATTAAAGTATACCTGTTCTTCTGTGGCAGGCTCAAGGCTATGTAATTGTTCAGATACACCATAAGCCGAAGCTAAGAGCCTTATTCTGAAGCTGAAATGATAGGCCTTGGCACTGTCTCCGTACAGGTGATGAGAATGGGCAGGCTGTAAATACAGATTTTGTGTTAGAAAGACGTTTTCTATTGTCACCGATTGGATTTTGAGTCACTATTGGCATAAAAGAATCCTTAAATAACATCTTACCCTCTCTCTTAAACTGTTCAATTATATTTTCTGTAATAATGTTTAGGCAAATAATGTGGCTCTTGTGTCTGCTTTTTCATTTTCCCTGGGATCAGACGCTCTTTAACTTGGCAGGTCTGATGAACTTTGTTTGCATATACCAGGTAAAGCCAGTAAACGAGTGCCATTAAGAGGATCCCTGATCTCTAGAACCGTATTTTTTATATCACATTATCTTTATGTTATTACTCAGTAAAATTAGCAAGGGGAAAAAAAAAAGCCTATTGAAATCATTCTTTTCTTTACCTATTTGGGTAAATGGTAGACCATGCTATGATTGTCCTTCAGAACAAGGAAGATTGAAGAGTGAAAAACATGTAGATTATGATGAGATAAATATGAAAATGAACCTGCTCTGCATCATTGGAAGCTATTCTTGTAGCCAGTGAAATGTCAGTAAACCCCTGAAGCTCATACCTGCTGAAGTGTTGGGCTTATCATAAATAAAAGGGCTTTTTTTGGAGTCCCACAAATGTATTCAGAATTATAGTGTTTGTGAAAACACCATCCTACAGTTCCAGATTTCCTGCTAGGGAATACGATGTTGGCATTCTGTGAACAAAGTACTTTACATTATGTTAAAAAAGAAAGAAAGAAGAAGAAAAGATAACTCAGTCAGCTGTATTACGGTAGGCTCCTACAATAGCAGCTTAATCCCAGCTTTTTTTTATAAAGCCCCATCCCATATGAATGAGCTGTTTTTTAACATGGCAGACTGCAAAAAACAAACTGTAATTCGGGGAGGACCTTTGGCTCCCCTTCACTTCAGCCGCCCTTTAGTTCCCATGTCCTCCATCAACACACAAACTTTAAAACTCTAATGAGTACTTCAGAGGCCAACTTCAATCACTAGGACAGTGGAATTGTTTGATGCTTGTAGCTCTCTGTCAACAAAACATACTAAGAGCTAACGACAGATGTTTTTCTGTTTGTCCATGAAGCAGCAATAGCACGTTACATACAGATGAGACTCTTAACTGGCTCCCTACACCCCAGTCAGTACATTGAGAACAGTCAGAGGGCACAAACGCAACCCAGAGGAAAAGGAAGCCCTCTGGCAAGAAAAGGAGTATATGAGCATGCATCCTCATGACAGTGTGGTGGGCAGTTGATGGAGCAGCCATTTTTTGGCCCTGGCAGATTAGTACTGTAGTGGTAGAAATGAATTTTGGGGAGCAAGGGATGAGAAGGCATCAGAGAAACTGATGCCTTGGGCAACGAACAGAATGTTTTCATGTTGTTGTTATTGCAGGAAGTTTAGGGCTTTTTAAGTAAAATTTAAGTAATAGCTGCAACTTCTGTACTAGGCTTTGTTTTCTGCTGTAGACTCTAATTTTTTTTCTCAATGTTTTACACGCAACTTTCACTTTGTATTCCAGTACCACAGGGCTGGTGCCATGCTCTGCCACACCGACCACTTTTGGGGACCTGAGGGCAGCCAATGGCCAGGGGCAGCAGCGCCGCCGCATTACATCTGTGCAGCCACCCACAGGCCTTCAGGAATGGCTGAAAATGTTTCAGGTAAGTTGCACTTAAAGAAAGCAGCTTACCTCCACGGCTGAGGCAAAAGGCTGCTTCAGTGAAGGCGCTCCTCACTGTATATCCCACAACGTTCCCAGCACTGATTTTGTGTACTGTTGAAAAAACAAACGGACATCAACTGCAAGGAAATGCAGCTGCCCATTTTAGCTAGTTACTGTAGAAACTCACAAAAAACACCGCGTTCTCTGGTTGCTTAATAAAATAGCCCATACTGTTTGATGTTTTCACATTTTCTGCAAATTCAGTCCAGCGTGTTACGGCTGCCTCCGTGGCCTCAAGCTAACTGGAGACATTTTCACTGGGAGACTGGCAAGCGGGAGCGCGTGGTTTGCCTCAGCGTAGGTATAGCACTAAATTTATCCCAAGTCTGCTGTCTTCTAAGAATAGAAAGAAATGTTTAGGAAAAATAGGTTAAATGGAAACTCAGTGTGTATTTTTTAGATGTTTGAGTACTGAACACTATGTCAGCTGGTACACGTGCGTGCATTGAGAACAGGGTGAAAAGAGGCTTTCTGTATCTTCCCAACAGCCTTCAACCGTGTCTCAAACTTAATGTGACCAAAAAGCAGAGAAACCAAAACCCAGTGGTACGAGGGACACTTACACAGTGGAAGCTGACACCTGGGTGACACCACATTGGGAGCAGCTGAGCTGGTTCAATGTGCATTAACACAGACACACCTTGGGGCAGGGCAGTGCTCCTAGGGCACAGAGAGCATCCGAGAGCTCTGCTGTGCAGCTGTGTGGTGTGCTTTTAAGGAGGGATGACTCTCAGTCGTTGATAGGAAAAACGGAAATATTATGTCTTCCAATCTTGATTAATAAACTGTTACTTCTAAAAATGTTTTCAGAAGGAATAAGTAACTAATGCAGGCATGGTTTCAATTATGATAACAGACATTTCCAAAGATAGAACAATAATGTTGTAGATACAGTAGCGAGCATACAATTTTGCAGGCGGGAGTGTGCTTTTGGCTTGATTCATGCTGCCACATAGTACCATTGATCTCAATCACTGTCACGGCTGAGCATTAAAATAATAATGGAGAACTCCTTTCCCTCTTTATTTTTACACATTTATGATCTGCATAAAGCAGTGGAAGTTTGGAATTAAGATGTTCTTGTACACATCGTTCATGCTTATGTGTGATTGTAATAGCGTGTCTTTTTTAAGACTGTCCATAGAAGTGTCTTTTTAACCCTTAAGAATCACATTTGAGTGGTAGTTTGTATATATGATACTTAATGCAATACTGTGCTGTATTTCAATATGCTGATAAAGCTTTTAAGCTAAGGAAAGTGTTTTGTTATGTATAGGACATAGTGTGCGTTTTGTCAGATGAGATCAACAGTTAGCAGCAGCTACTTGTTAAAAAAACAATGAAAGGCTGAAATATCTGAGAGCAGGATGCATGCGTGGCAGTAAGAGCAGTGCTACTCACTGTTCAGTCAGCATCACAAAAAGTCTGTAAGTCTATGGAAAGTCTGCTTGTAAATGGGTTCTTGTCATTTTTGGTTTTGTAGTGGAGGAACGATGCTCCCCATTAAGTAAATAACTAGATATTTTTGGTTTCTGAAAATACCTACTGTCTGTAGTAATTCCCAAGTTCTGAGCTGGACTCCTGAGGGAAAGAGGCCTCTCTTTAATAAACTAGGGATCATCAAGTAGCACTCAGTGATAGTAGCTGCTCTTACTGATAGTTTGTACTGCGTTCACAAAGGGAGTCCTTTACTTTGGAACCCAAAGCCTTCAGAGTCACGTGCATGCCAAGCACCCTCATTTTCCATGTTTTTATTTTCTGCATGAATTTCATGAAGGAGGTGAGTCTTACCTATTGAAATGATGAAAGCACAATCTCCACGTCAGGGGAGGTAGCTCTGCCCAGAAAGAAGAATCCAATGGCACGTGCAGCATCGTTAGTGCAATGCCAGGCTTTTACGGTTCAGAAACAGAAATGGGAGGCCTTGCTTCTTTATGTACTTCATGCCTCCAATGCCTGTTTAATAGCCCTATCATATTTTATGTGAAAATATATTTCCAATTAATTTTAAAGCTAAGTTTCCAGGGGCACATTAGCTGGACATATGTCCTGTTTCAAGGAAGAACCAAACTTGGCATGGAAACCAGCAGTAAGCAGAGATTCTCAGTTACTTGGAGGTCCCTGGCCTGTCCGTTGGCGTTCAGTCCCTCTCTTTTATTTACGTCTTTGGGGAAGGGGTGTGTGGGGGGTCAAATTTAAAAGCAAAAGAATTCAAATACTAAGAAAACAAGATGTCCTCTAAGTTTGTGGGTTTTTAAATTGATTTTTATACATTACTGCTGCTGTTACGTTTTGTAGCTGACCTAAGCCTTTCATTTTGAAAATGACAAGAACTAATGCAGAAGGGAGAAACAGTTGGAAGTGCGTTTGCACTTTCCCTTTAAAAATGAAGACGTATATTGATTTCAGTGGAACGTTAGTCTGGAAACAAACAGAAAAGCGCTGTGATAGGTTTGAGCCATTTAAGTTCTTAAAGGCCCATTTGTTTTTCTGTTTTGCACTGACTTTTTGCTTCAGGTCTTTTTAATGTCTGCTACAGGATTTTTAAAAACTCGGTGACCAAATGTATCATTACAATGTTTCTTCTTCTACAGTGAACTTATTGTTATTTTATTTGGAACAGGAAATATTTTTAAGTCACCAAGTTGCTTGCGGTAAGGAAAAAGATCAGCTGCGTGCTAAATTCAGTCAGCGACAGTACTGCTTTACATCTTAAGTTCACTTTTTCTCTCTTCATTATTCCTACTTTGCATACTTAAAATGTTAGGTAACTTGATCGAAAGTCTGAATTTTCTGGAGGTATCTCGGGG
Organism: Bambusicola thoracicus; assembly: GCA_002909625.1. Classification (NCBI taxonomy): domain Eukaryota; kingdom Metazoa; phylum Chordata; class Aves; order Galliformes; family Phasianidae; genus Bambusicola; species Bambusicola thoracicus. The sequence continues at coordinate 17,876 of PPHD01001197.1, read as the reverse complement.
CATTTGTAGTGATGTTGCAGTTGTTCCAAAGGCAGTAAGTACAGGCAATGGTTTTGAAGGCCGGTATTTTACCTCACATTGGAAACATTGCTTTCTCCATGGTTTAAACAATGCCCAAACCCTCTTGCCATTGTTGGCTGGTGAGAGTGCTGTTTCTTTCCTTCATGTAAAGAGTTGGCTGAGCCACTGCAATTCACAGTACTTTACATTCTTCACTCTGTACTCTTCTAAAGACACTGTGAATGCATAAATGCATGGGGCCGAGTAGCCCACCCCTTACGTGAAGCAGGCAGTGGAGATGATATCATCGTCAGCATTACGGCATCTTCTCCTTTACGGTTACAAGTTCAAGGTCTTGGTGTTGATGTGCAGAATGGGAAGGACCCACACTGCAGCAATGTGCTGCTTTGGGCTGTTTCACCCATACCAGTTTGGTTGGGAGCAGCAGTGGGGATTGCAGCCAGTTCCCTGGTTGTCCCTGCTCATACCCCTTCTGCTCAGGTGGCAGAGCAGTTCTGACACATGCAAGCTAGGTTCCCTTTGGAAGAAGCTCTGGGTGAAGCCACTACCAGCCTGCAGCAGGGACACAGCTGTCACTGCTCCTCCAGAAGCAGGCGCGTCTGGGGGAACCTTCAGCCTGGCTCAGCTTCAGTCACCCCCTGCTTCCGGACCCCCTGTTGCGACAGGCTGATCGCTGGTATGGCCTTTCCTCCAGGGGATTTTGCTCTGTGTACCAAGGCCGGGATCACCTCTGAGCTGGCAGGAGCTCTGTAACTAGCCTGAGCTGAGCGGCAACAGGACGTGGAACAACCCTTTCTGCAAGTCTGTGTGAAACAGCACACCTCCGTTAGCAGAGTGCAGTCGCAAAGAATAGCACTCTGAAATTGTACCGCAGCGTAACATGTTTAAAATAGGCGTCCTTAAGTTACCTATAATAGAAGAAAGATCTAATTGCTGCAAACTGTAATTGTGCAAACTGGAGTTAACGGGTTGGAGCTGTGTGACAGAAGAGCATAGCTCACATCAGAGGCACAGAAACAGGAGAAGATGGTGAAAGGATGAGTGGCGAGTCAGACAGGTGGGATGAGGTGGAAGTTGTAGGAGCAGCAGAGATGTTTATGTTGATATCAAGCTGTTTTGCATGACTTTCCTGATAAAGACAGGAAAGAGGGTTATGCACAAGAGCACAGGGAAAGATGAATGGCCATTTTTCAGGTAGGCAGTGCTGTAGGTGCAGAAGCTGCATGCTGAATGAGGGATGGCGTGAGCAGTCAGAGGGCCGGGGCTGAAGGAACAGGACCTCCTGGAGACCTGAGGGAAAGACCTTCCTTCTTTGGGAACCTCAAGTCCTCAGCTCCCTAGGATCAGCAGTTGCTGCCCCGGGGGTACGTGAAGGAATTAAACACATGCGTTTTAAAGATAGCATATATTCTTTACAAAGATCTTCAATCTGAAAGGGGATCACCATCACCTGGTAGAGGTCCAAGGTACTGCACGGGTATCTTAGATCTCTTCAGTCATCTAAAATGTTGGAAATTTTGCAAAATATTTCATGCCCATTTCTTTATGGTTGGGTTTTTTGGTTTGTTTTGGTGGTTTTTGTTTTTGTTTTCAATTTTCCTCACCAAAGCCACAAGCTTTTTTTTTTCCCTGCTCTCTGCTCAGTGCAGTTTTGTGCAATTCTGTGCAAACAGATCAAGCTTTGGGGTCCAGAAAGGCCAATTTTGTAGTCTTGCCTTCATTATCAGAAGCAGTTGTGTTCATCTGGCACGCTTACTCCATCCGAACCTTTCATGCCAAGCTTCCCTCAGAGACCCCTTACAGACTGTAGCTGGGGGTCTCTGGTTATGTGACAGACTAAGGGGACAGTGTCCCAGAGAAAACAACATTAGCAGGTGATAGCTCGAGAACAGCCTTAGGTAGCTGCCTGCAGCCACCCCATAACAACGACTGGACAAATGAAAGTGGTGCTGCTTGCATTCATTAGTGTCTCTTTCCCCTTCTTGTATTTTCTCTATTCTCTTTTCTGTTCAGCTCTGCATTGCATTTTAAAAATAGAAACTTAGGAGAATTACAGATTAAGATAGTGCACAGAGAAATTATTAATGTCTTCACAACTGCCATCCATGCTTGCCACAGAGATATGCAACGGTATTCAGGTTCGTTTGTCTTAATTTATTATAGCTGCGTATAAATTAAGAGTAAGCTGACCTTGGAAACTTCCAGTATGAGAAAGTAGCACAGATATTGCTTTTCCTTGTTTCTTTTAATTCTCCTAAATTCAACCACAACTGACAGCTAAGTTGAAGGATTCCAACTGTTTGTACCTAAAGGCAGCTAAGCTTGGGGTTGCTGAGGCAAACAGTTGGAAAGTTGGTGAGATAAACAGCTCTTCAGTGCACAATGTATGGAGAACTCTTCCATGAAGCGAATGTTGCTACTGAAAGAGACTTTACGCAAGTGTTGTACTGCAGAGACCAGAGTTAATTGTTAGTTCAAGAGAACAGGAATTTACAATGTGAGCAGTAAGAGCCCTTCGATACACAGCAGATTAGAACAGAAATCTTAATTCTAAGGTATCTTGCCTTTTATTTTTTTACATTTCAGTTAGCCTCTTACCGTAACTGCAATATAATTTCCATGTGTTAATTTACTTGTAAATGTCACTGTAGAAGACATTGAAGAATGTGAATGTGAATTTGCTCTCAAAAACTGATGTCTCATTTTTTCTCCTCTCTGAGGCTTTGTTCATGCTCTAATTCTGTTGCTAAATCAGTTAGCAGTGGCTGTTGGCTTTTTTTTCCCTGTAGAAATGATTTTTTTTCCTTAAGTTATTTTCACATAACAAATCTAAACTCTATGATGAGCACAGATGAGTTTGAGGCATGCTTTTCAGATGTGCAGTATATTCAGTTACTATTTTTTTCCTACAAATGATGCTGTTAATCTGCTGTGCTCTCAGATGAGCGCCTTATTAAAATCTTCAGGTTTTATGGTGCCCATTAGTCAAAATGTGAAGTAAGAAAATTACCAGCCAAAATTCCCTGTTTATTCAAGTGTAAATTGATACCTACAAATATGTGTTGCTTTACAGCCAGGATTCTGAAATACAGCATTGTCACATAGGGACATAGCACAGTAAGAAGCAGGCGGTGTATTTCTGGAGAAAGTTCCTTTCCTCTCATTCCATTTCAAGTTTTTGGTCCATCAAATGATACATCAAGGTTAAAAGTTACCTCACTTGAATGTACAATGGAGAAAGAACAAATTTGTTTCAACCGCTTTGTTGTCAGTAATATGTGCATAAATTTCATCAACTTCAAAAGAAGCTTAATTATTTTAATTATTATTATTAAATATTATTATCTTCTTAATTGCTAATCTATATGTGCGTGTATAACAAATTCTTTCCTAGCTTAAGAATCAGCGTAGTAATTTTGAATATTTTGTGTTGATTAAGTTCTCATTTTTGTGTAATTTACACGAGCATTTCTCCTGCTGGCTTTTCATACCCTTGTACATAGGCTGACAAGGAAACTCAACTTGCATTTTTGGCAAAGCAACAGCGCTTACTAATATAGGCTAAGCTTGTTGGTTTTGTTTTTTCTTGCAGAGCTGGAGTGGACCAGAGAAATTACTTGCTTTAGATGAACTCATTGACAGTTGTGAACCAACACAAGTGAAACACATGATGCAGGTGATAGAGCCCCAGTTTCAAAGAGACTTCATTTCCTTGCTCCCAAAAGAGGTGAGAAATACGGGTTCAAGTCACCACCTTTTAAATACTTCCTTGCTCATTGTGGCATTCATTTTTTTCCAGCATGGTGATGTAAACTGATGTTAAAAAGGTCTCTAAGTTGACATACTGCTGTGACACAGTAACCGTTATTTCAGAGAAACACACCTTTATGTTTTGGTTGCGGTTCTGATACCTGGAAATACGGATCACTCCTTAAACAAAATCCCAGTAGCTTTCAGGTATCTCTGTATCTTAATTGGGCTGGCTTTATTTTTATATTGAGAACTAGTTCTTTCAGAGAATGCACACAAAAAAATTCCCTACAGCTGCATGACCTTTCTGCGCAGTATTCTGGAAGTATAAGCATTACCATTTAATGCTTTAAGTAGTGTGCTTTTTGTGTGAATGTTATTTTTAAAAATTTATTTTAAACAAACTAAGTCCTAAAGTCTACATCAATGAAGCCCACCAAAAGTAAGCTCAGAAAAGCCCTTCTTGCTAAGGATAAAGCCAAGCCCTAATTAACTGGATATATTGCAGTAAATCCTTTTCTGCAAATCAGATCATGTTGTATCAGGTTAAAGAGAAGCTAAGACTTAGATTTGAGTGTGTGTGATTTTCAGCTTGTGTAAGTAAGTAAATGTTGTCTGTAGAAGAGTAATTCTTGATATTCTCACAAGTAGAACGTGGGGTTTGAGATGAAAGATTATCAAGCCAGTGTGCTACAGCTGTTAAAGGCATTTTAGTACATTTGGACAGTATATTTCTGATATTAGTGAGTGGGAACTTGTTTTGCTGTCTGGAGTGAGGAGGAAGTGCATCTTCTTTGGCCATACCTACTGTGTGCTGAGTTTGCCATGTGAAAATTTTCATGAGGGCTGATGTTCATACATCTTTGTTTACTGACAGATTTGAGAACAAGTTCTTCATAGATGTGCTGGTGTTTGGTTACTGTGTTTAGTGTGCTCTTATTTACTGTGAAGATTGTTCTGTATCTCTTGTTCTTGACGTTCTTTCTGATGTATATTCTATTTTTGAAATACTTAGATGTGCATGACACTTCTTTCCATCACATCTTCATGGACTAGGAAATGTCACAGCCTTCCCTCGGGTTTTACTGGTTAGCATTTGTAAGCGTTGGAAGCACTTTATGTGATGAATGTTAACTCAGAACGCATGACATGAGCATGTGGATAGCCTTCTTCACATAGGTTGAGAACACTGGGGAAAGAGAAAGGTTTAATAGGACCGCTGTGGTGGTGCAGTGTTCGTAAAGAGGCTGCCCAGAGCGGCCTTAGTTCCAGGCTGAGGCTGAGGAAGGAATCAAGAGGTTAGATTTTGAGACAACAGCGGACATTTTGTTACTTCTGCACCTGTTGCATCTGGAAATGCACTAATTGATCGCAGTAAGTCACAGATGAATTGCCTTTCTTTGCAAGACTTAGTGCAAACTAACTGAAGTAGTTGATGTAGTTACACTGTAATAATCTTGCTGTTATTTCAGTTTTACCAGTTTCTTCACAGGAAGGATATGTTATTTAGCTGTAAAATAAACAGCTAAATAGCTATGTTCCTTATCTCTTATTTGTTTCTTGACTCCACTGTAAGATACTTGTGTTTAATTTATTTTTAGTGGTCGTTCTTGCTTCTTGAAACTGTAAAATTGTCAAGTGCTTAGTTGCATTAAAGGCTGACTTGGCCCTGGAAGCTGGCTTAAACAATTTTTGCCATCTAACCCCATTTGCTGTCAGCAAAATTAACCAAAAACTCTCCATGAAGGCAGCTCCGTCTCCTCTCCGTTTTGAAGATTGTTTAAGTCAGTTCTGTTCAGTGACTCTACTGACTGCTACTGGCCTCAGTGGCTGGGTGGTGAGTAAGTTTGGGGAGAAGAATAATTTGGTAGGGTCAGTAATTCTGTAAGCAGGCTTCCCTACCAGTGCCAGCATCCTGTGAAAGCACGCTCTCTTGAGCTGTCACTCTGCATTAACATCTATAGGTAGCTCCAGTATTGTATGTACTGCAGTGATTTTATTACCTAATCGGAATATGAAGCTGATTTGGGCAGGATGCCTCTCCTTCAAAAATGTTTTCAGCAATAGAAAGACAGTAACTTAATATCTGAATAACCAAGAAAACATTTGCCTTCCTCCTGAGGAAACCTGCAGTCAAACAATTAATCTGAAATGAATATTTGTTTTCTTACAGAGCAATTAGAAATAATTATTGAAATTATTTGTTTGTGAAAGTCAAGTCTAGAAATCAACAGATAAGGAGTGCTGCTAAAATCAGCCAAAGAAATAATGTTGGTGCCATGGTACGGTAGGAGAGAAAAGCGAAATACAGCATATGGTTGGGTATTCTTAATACTGCAGAAGAGAGCAGGCCTCAGTATGGCTGAGTCAAGGTCAGCTCCGCTACCTGAAGCCTTCTCATAACTAATTCCACGAACGGAGACAGAGGGCCTCCATCTTTTGTACGCTGCTAATCCTAAAGTCAACTGTGAGCTGTGTTGACCCTTGATGACTATTTAGCCAAATATAGTCTAAAATAAATGTCACCCATATGTAAGCTCTTTTAAAATCAGTTGGCTCACAGATTTTAATTAACACTATCTTAGCAAATGTCCATACCCATGTAGATAGGACAAGTGATATTTAAACAAACTCTTCTGTCAGTTAAGGAGCATCCAACCAAAAAAGGAAAGGATCTGTTTCATGTTTTGAGCTTTGCTGCGTGCAAGGCCATCTATCTGACGTGTTTTAGGAAACGTGTTGCAAATATGTTCCATATTGGGAATTAAGACAAAATCGAAAAGGACAGAAGTATGGTGGTTGTTTTTGTGTCAGGGGGCCTTGCAGCAAATGTTAAGTTCTGACTCCACAAACGAGTAGGGGCAGAATAATCATTCCTCAGCTTTACAGCCTGGGATGCATGTGGGATCTAGTGTGCAAGTTAAGGCGCATATCCAGCAAATGTGCAGTCCTACATGCTCAATGTGAGCTGCAGGTGATGACTTGCCAACAAGGTGTGTAATCACAATCAGAATGCCAGGAGGCCTGACATGCTGAATTTTTATTTCCTGCTCAGTTACTGGCTGGGCTAGATTAATAAAAGTAAACGTTTCTCACATAATAAGGTTAAAAATTTGCTGAGGTCAACAGCCTACAGTTACAACTTCCTTAGTGAATTTCAGTCTTTGCTTCTTTGAAAGGCAGATTCTATTTATATACAACATAAGTCCAGTTAAAAATTAAATACAAAAATGCTAAGCACAAAAAGATATGTCAAGCAGCAGTAAATGTGGATGATCTGATTTCCCTGACAACTTTTGCATGCTAGTATTGACAAAGACCCCGCTATTTCTAAATGTAAGTAGTTCTGTGCGTCACTTTTTATCAGTGTTGTTTTTTCTGTGGAGGCTTTAGTCATGGAAGCCACTTTCCTGCCTCTTCTATTTTCATTTTCCACGACTGGAGAAATGCATTGTTGCTGTTCAGTAGAAAAGCTGTAGTCATTCATCCAGGATACCCTTAAGGATATCCATCACCGTATTTTGGTTTGTGTTTTAGATGCCTCTGTCCCTGTTTAAGGCTCCAGGCCATCTGAAGATATTTCTGGAGGTTTGGGGGACTTATCGTGGTCATTATGTGGCTTCGCTCAACTCAGCTGAGATCTGAGTTCTCCCAGTAACATTTAACATTGTCACACAGAAAAGTGAAGTTCAACTTCAGTTCACCTTAGGCAGCATATTGGGATCTCCTTTGTTTGCTTGTTTGTTTTTTTCCTGGTAACAAATATAGTGTGTAATAGCAGTTACATATTTCAGTCCTTTCGCATCCAAGTGCATAAAACTCCCTGTAGCAGCACTTAAGTGTATGCTCGCATTCTAATCAGAACTTGAGCAATGTGATTACTGGATTTTCTGCAGCTGCAGAGTACTTTTGAACTTGAGAACAAATAGCATTTACATTTTCTCTGTTTGAGCTTACGGCGTGATGTTTTTCCATCCCAGCATCCTTAATTTGTTCTCGTAGTGAGTGTGGTGGTATTTTCTGGTTAAACTCTCAGAGCAACTTTTATTAGATAAAATATCACAGGCGTAATTATTTTAGTACATCTGGCAACGGTTCAAAGTAATACGGATGACATTTTAAAAAAGCATAATAGCCAGTGATTTCAGCTGACATCTAGTCTCCTGCAAATAATATACATTTTTGATGTGATCTGTATGGATTTAGTTATTTAAGATGATTGCCGTACTTCTCGTGTGCCCACTGGAACAAGCTGTAGCTCTGTTAAGTTTCTGAGATCATTTAATAATTCATTGTTTCAATTTTCTGTATTTCAGCCTCTGATGTGTGATAATGCTTGGAGTTACTTCACTTTTCCTTTCAAAAGCAATTTAGAAACCTCCCTTCCTTTTCTTACAGCTGGCGCTGTACGTGCTGTCATTCCTGGAACCCAGGGACCTTCTGCAGGCAGCCCAGACGTGCCGTTATTGGAGGATTCTGGCTGAAGATAATCTTCTCTGGAGAGAGAAATGCAAAGAGGAAGGTAAGGCTGAGCAAAAAGATGAATGTAATGGTCAAAGTGTTGCTGTCAGAAAGTGCAGCTCGTTTACATAATAAGCTTAAAGTTTTATGAAGGGAATTTGGGTGACTTTAAATTTACTGCTAGGGATGCTTTGAGCTACGTGGTGCATATATTTGTTAAAAGTAGGAAGCAGAAGTAATCTGTGGAGTACTAGAAATGAAACTAGACTTAAGCCTGGACATCCTATGCATAAGGTATAACACGTGTATGTTTTTAAAATACACTGATTTTTCCTGGGTAAGGATTGTTTTTATTCAAAATACAACCAAAGCAAATAAGAGCTGAGATGAGCATTGCCTTGCAGGAAGAAAACCTGCAGTAGCTGGGTAGAATGTGCACTGTGATTTTATGTCAGCTGTGGGAAAATTAACAGAGAAATCTCATAGGGTAGGAGAAGAAGGTGGAAATCGATTGCTCAGAGAAGGTGATGCATTCCATAAGCCATGTTGATATCGCTGCCTCCTGCCCAGTGAAGAAGACCTGGGGGGTTTAGCAATAATACGAATGGGCAATAAAAGACTCCCAGGGAAATAAGCACCTGCATGAAAATAAGAAAAAATGTAAACTTGTTAAGCAGAAATACATGGCTTAGCAGTCAGGGAGACTGAGCACATGCACGCAGCCTCAGAGCAGTGTCCTTACTGGACACAGGCATATGCTGGTACTGTCCAGTCTGCCTCAGCACCGAGACAAGAGTGTGGGGAGAGGTCCATGCAGAGGCTTTAAAAATGATGACAGCGTGAATGTAGCTATTTTTAACGGCCCCCAAATTAATGAGTTGTTGTTCTGCAATGGAAATCGGGTGTCTAACCTCATAAATCTTATCTAAAGATTCTCCTCTTACAAATTTCAGTGAAAAATGCATTGAGAGGACAGAATGGGGAAAAAGGAAAACAGCCAGGGGTAGTAAGACTGTGTGAGCTGAGAAGTAAGAAATAAATGTGGCCAGGCACGAGAGCACTGGTTAAACAGGATTGTAGACTATTCAGACTTGGTGAGGTGCCCAGTAACATGAAAGCTCGCGTAATTCAAAAATTTCAGATAGAAACATGGGAAGGGGGGCTAAAAGCACAATAGTGAAATCCATGTACTGGCAGCAGTCATAGGTCAGGCTAGTAGTGAGATGCAGTGGAGAAAGAGAAGTGTTGAGAAAAGATGGATAGGTGAGAGAGA